>PVJH01000007.1:306099-612294 GCA_004026705.1 Nesogale talazaci | reverse complement strand
AGAGAACAATAATAGAAGTGGACATGTGAGGGTGCTTGACGAGCATGCTTATTTATATATTATGAAAAACGATGTATGAGCCCCTAATAAAATGATTGAAAAAAAATGAGCTGCTATAAAGCACCCATCAACAACAATAATACACATAGCAAGTATCAAGTCATTTCATCATAGGTGTGAACTGTGCCATGGACTTTTTGTATATTGATAAAAGGGGATATGTGCATGGAAGATTGAAAGATTTTGAATGCTTTAAAAAAAGTCAAAAGAAGAAATGCACGCAAGAGGCAGGGGCATGGGAGAAAGAAGCACATGCTTCCATTTCTGAAAGCATGCAGGTTTACCACGCGTAAGCCCTGCAGCATAAGTCCCACAGGAATCAATAACGAGACCAGGCCAGGCCTTGAAAAATTCAACCTGTTTGTTTACTAGGAGGAAACCAAGTGATAACATACATGACACAGCATGAACATACCTATTCAGAACAGAAGCCATTTCCCCATACAAGAAACAGCGTAGTGAAATAGCACGCTTTAGTATTTAAAAAAATAGCAAATGATAGATTCGTATTGGTCCTTTCTTGGTGTTACATAGAATTTCAATTTAAAAGTTTAAATTATCCAAGTTTTGTTGGGGGTGAAACAATACATTCTGTGGACTCCTTTTCAAAGGTTTGGTTCGGTAGAATCCGAGATAGCGTATGTGCGAGTGTACATCTCTGATGAGACTTTTTAGAGGGACTAAAATGTTTATTCTTTCAAATTAAATCATTAAAATGTCCATGATTTCTGGAACCTCCCTTTAGGCCATGTGACCTTAAGGTAATTTGTTAACTTCAGATACACCTGGCAATCTGAGGAAGTCTCAGCAATTGGAAAGGAGGTTTTTAAAAATCTCTTTGTGTGAAAAAAAAAAAAAAATCTCTTTGTGTGATCCAGGGTACATAAGGCAGAGTTTGTGATAAAAATGAACTCACATACAAAAACTCACAAGCAGAATTTCACTTCTCCGCTGGTCTCATCTTTCACTGACAAAACTTTGTCTGCAACATTATGAATCCTACTGGAGTGTACACTGGGTCTGAGGAGTTGGGAGACGAATTGATGAGATTGGTCAGGTTGTTTTAGGACCACCGTGAATGAGAACCAAGTAGATGGCACTGGGTTTCCTTTTGGGTTTCATGCATACAGTGTCAACGACTCCACTGTTCTGTGTGTATTCTATGCCTTGTAAATTTGAGGATCCTCACCATGTCTTATCCTTTACTGCCCCTCTGGAAAGTAGGAAAAGTGAGACCCAGGAGGAATTAGCACTGAAGTAATCTAGCTCTGAAGATGAAAGAAATTAACAAAAGACAGTGGAAGACAGAAAAGCCTGCAGTTGCTAAACAATCAACACAATTCCCATGAACCTTCAGAATAAATACCCCAGACTCAAGCTGACCAGAGAGAGAGAGAGAAACAAGCCTGTTCCTAGATATTTGGGGTACATCTGAGATAAATTCTTTTTGGAGATCCCCTTTTCCCCAAAAAAGAATCTTGCTAAAGGGGAAGCATCCCCGAAGAAGACAGGCCAATCACATCTGGGACAGCTTTTTATTGCTGGCCTATGAATGTTTTACTTAGCACAGTTCGACACACAAGAGATTCAATCAATATTTGCCAACCGAATTGTATGATGGAGGTTATGCTGCCACACAGTGCATGGTGTAGAGTTCTTCCTATTGATTTTGACTTGAAAACAGAGGAGGGTAAGACTTGTAGCCGTTAGTACATAATGTGAGGTTTGCATCAAACCACTATCCCCTCCCTGGTTTCATGCAGATCACACAGTGATGAACTGCTCTCAGTGGCACCTCATATATAAACAAAGAACAGCCCTGTGGGCATTGAGTTTCTTGCAACTCACTGTCACTCAACAGGGCTGTGTAGACTGAACCCATAGGCTTTATAGGATTGTGAGCTTTATACAAACTGAAAGCTATATATATTTTTTTTCTCTTCCAGAGTGGCTGGGGGGTTCAAACCATGAGCCATTTGGATTGTAGCTGAGCGCTTGACCACTGAAACACCAGGGCTGCTAACCAGTAGTAAACACTGATGAACAGCACAGTGGAGGTGTGAGCAGAGCTTCTCTGTGAATCTGTGGGTCAACTGTCCTACTGTAAAATGACATCTGATTTCAAAACTGATTCTGTTCTATCTCCTCCCTTGCTCCTCCCCATGCTGTACTCTCACTTTACATAGAATCTCTCATCTTGTTGATAAATATTCTAGCTCACTGTCTTGGGCTATCTTGTGTCTTCTCAACAGGATCAACAGACCAGCTGATGACTTTACCATTAGAAGCTGAGTATTCTATCCTTGTTTTTGACTTAAACTACCGCTTCAGTCTAATCATTTATGTGAAATGGATGAGGGAAATTCAGCTTTTTTCTTTGGGTTAGCAAAAAGGTATGTTCTTGGCTATCCTATACCATCTCACCAAGGAAACAAGTTAATAATACCACATGACCTAATACATTCCAAACAGCACATTGGGAATAAAAATAATTCAAATAAACATGCACATACAATATTGGCCTACTTTTGTTCTCTGTTTATGTAACTGATTCTAGGTCCCTGATTTAATCCAAACTGCATTTAAGAAACATTACAATTGACTACCATATATACTTGAGTATAAGCTGAACTAAACATCAGCCAAGGTACCTAATTTTACCACAAAAGCTGCATTGAAAAATGTGCTGAAAACTCAGCTTATATATGAGTATATACAGTAGTTGAATGAAATTTGTATTCATAGTGCTTCATGAAATAAATATATCAAGTATTCATTTAGCTTAGTTCACTTAAAAGTTCAAATTTTTTGTGTGTTTACAATACTTGCTTTTCCCCTTTTATGCCTATACAGTATAGGTAGTCCCTTGCTTGTGAACCTCCTAAGTGTGTCTTTAAATAAAAATTGTAGAATGGCACCCTTCTCTTATTTAGCCTTAATTGAGTGTAGGAAAGGAGTCCTGCTGACTCCATAGGGTAAGTGATACACAGGTAACCTCACGGTCCAGGTTTCAAGGTCACTTCCTGCTCACAGGACAAAGATGAGGCTATCTGCTCCTAGAAAGGTTTATAATCTCGGAAACCCTTTCTAGAGTTACTATATGTTAAAACCAACTGAATGGGAAATGGATCACTCCCAAAAAGCTACCAAGTGGCTCTGTTGGTTAAGCACTGCCTGCTAATCACAAGGCTGGCAGTTCCCATCCGCCAGCCACTCTGCAGTAGAAAGATGGGGCTTACTGCTCCCAGCATGACTGACAGTCTCAGAAACCAACCGTAAGAGTAGTTTGCCTCTGCTCAGTAGAATTGCAATGAGTTGGCAATGAATGAAGGGAAGTTGGTGTGGGCTTCATGCAAGTAGACAGAGCCCTAGTGGCACAATGGTGGAACTGCTTAGCTGTTAATCTAAGGCAGATGGTCCAAACCCACCAGCAGTTCTGCCAGAGAGACATGGCAGTCTGCCACCAGAAGGACTTAAAGCCCTGGAACCCCCAGGGGACAGTCCAACCCTGGGGTGACAGGGTTGGAATCAACTCCATGACAAATGATTGGTTTTTTCAATGCAGGAAAAGATTGGAGTCTTTTCCATGATTTCAAAGCTACACATGTAGTGAGGGAAGGTAACCTTCCCGTGATAAATAACTTGTTGTGAATAGGGGTGGTTCAATTTTTTCAAGTTTAGACGATTGTACCTAACACTCTGGTTCCATAGTAGTAACAATCCGGCAGCCAAGCATAAGTTCAGCAGTTCAAAACAACCAGCAGAAGCTTCCTGCAAAGAGCTGCAGTTGCAGGAACTCACAGGCACAGTTCTACCTATTCCATCGTCAGATAGAGGGCAGTGTGCTCAAAAGGGCTAGCCTGAGTTATCCATAAATCAGACATCCATAGCTCTGCCACATACTCTGTGAATCACATAGAATGATGTATGCATACAGCAAAGGTTTTAGTTAAACCTGTATACATTATACCGTTTGAAATTAATGAAAGAAGTTTTAAGGAACCGAACACATCAAAATTCAAATATGAATATGTTACTTTCTTTTTGAACATCTAATGAAAGTAGCTTCTAAAATAGACTAGAAAAACCCATGATCACAGCAGGTCCCCTTCCCTTGCTGGTCATCTAAAACATGTATCGTTGGAGAAGATGTCAAAGAACAGCTATTCTGATGGCCTCTGCAATTCTATACAGTTCAAGTTTGAGGTTATTTAATTGCTATAGATGTAGCATTGTGAAAATTTACAGACATTTCTGAAAACAATGCCTCGGTCATAAGGACTAAATATAGTTGAACTTTCATTGGAGTTAGTATCAAATCATTGGGAAACTCCATCAATGTTATTTCTTAGACTATCTAGTTATTTAACTTAGACTAATTATCTCACAATCCTAAAATTATTGAGTACACAGTTCGCACTCAGTTCCACCTTCAAGAGGTATAGCATCCTAACTGCTGTAGGCCTTTGTTCCTTTTTGCGTATGTGCCAAACTAAACAGCTAGCAGTACTCAATGACGAAAAGATCTCTGGGAATTTGTGAGAGTCAAAATCAATTTTATATTTAGAATGCAAGGTCAGAGTACATTATTCTATTCTCTGGTTCCTTCTATCTCTGGCCATCTAAAACATGTATTGTTGGAGAAGATGTGAACTCATTTAAGCAGTACATATCTACATAGGATATTGCAAAAAAATAGAACAGTGAATGAGTAAAACAAAAGGAAAACCAATGAGAGTAAGCATCTTTATTTAGTTTATTTTTTCCCCTTTTCTCTTACACCAGTCTAGTTTTGAGTAGAGAAACAAAATACAAAAATACAGATCATCATGTCCTTCTCCTGGTGATAATAGGAGAGACTGGAGGCTAGGTCACCCTTTTTCTTCCTGCTCTCATCCATCTTTCTCCAACGCCACCCAAAGAAGCATTCAATACACAGAATGGCAGTGGCCAGCCTGGCCATCAGGGCTTCAGGCCAGTAAAGTTTTTCCGTATGGAAGCAAGATGGCTGCCCTTCAACAACCCAGTAGATTTTGGAACTGACATACTACAACCTAAAAATATGCTAAATGGCATTCTTAGATGCATGGTTAATGACAGTCACCTGCTTCCAAATGTCTCAGATTGCTGGGCCACCTTCTCTGAATTTCAGCCAGTGAGAGTTGTTTCCCTGAGCCCTACACCTATTGACAAACAACTAGCTAAAATGACAAGAGGAAAATCTGTAACTTGTGATTCTATAATCACACAAATGGCCTTAATAGTTTATGTTCATGTCTGATTCTTCATCCAAAAGTTGTATCTTCAAGAGGTTGGAAAGATATCATTGCAATTATGGATACCATCTATAATGCTGGATTATGCCAGTGGAAATTCAAACATTATGGAGGCCAAGTTGATTTGAGCAACCAGATATAAACCCAGTAACCTGAGAGTGGGGAGGGGGGGTAAGTATTCTGCACTTAAAAATACCTGGAGGTATTCTGAGTACTCAACGAGGTACAATATTCAATTTATCCAATTTCCAATATAATTTTAAAATTGGCACAAGGATATTTGTGTTATAGCATTTGCACTGTTAAAGTTTATTCAATTCAGTATTGGTGTAAGTCCAAATAGTTCTTGTAGAAATTCAAGTATTTTCTCCAATCAACAGAAGAACCTTAAAATAATCTTAGCTGTAATAAATATGAAAGATACACACATACAAAGATTTAATTATACAAGTTTCAATGTTGATTTTTTTTCAGAAATTTACATTTTCTTCAAAAAGATGACATCAGGTAGGTAAATTGCAAATGAGGACCATGCAGTTCAGGTCACCTGTTCTTAAATTACCTATGAAATCTGGCTATTTCCTACCTCCTCCCACATGTAGTGTTAGAAATATAAAATTACTGAAACTTACGTCAACGTGATTTCTTAACATGCAAGACAATACCTTTAACTACAGCAATTGTCATGGCCATTAAAGTACCCCCAAATTTTAACAAGCTCGTGCTGAGCAGCTAGTTCTTGAAGATAAGCAGTCAAATGTTTTCTGGTCCCCTCCCCTTGCCATCACTAAAGTCAAATGTAATCTGTGCTGCAGACCTCAGCGTCCGTGTGGAATAGTGCATGAAGCAATGGTCTAAACAATGTCAGTCCATGGAGGGTAAAACCCAATCATTGTTCACAATGACTGAGCTTTCCAAATCCACACAGGATGGCTATCCTTTCGAAAGCAGGTGTGCTTTAAGTAACTACTAATCATTTCTAAAGAGGTGCATAAAAGATAAGGCCATGTGGTCTACAAAAATCGTCGTTAAGTTGCTATAGTTACAGGAGCAGACCCGTTCATCGCATGTGGATAGTAAAGGATGAGAAAAGTATGTCTGCCTTCCCCAAATGCAACAGTAAGCAAATGCAGGTATACAGCACTTTATTAGTAAGAATTCCTGGAGTAAGCACACGTTAGTGGAATTAATCATTCATTCCCTGCAGACTGCTTATGTATTTCATCGGGCCATTATCTGATCTGAATAACAAGAACAATTGCATAATAAAACACATTATTGCTGATACTGGCAACTTTCTTCTTTCAACTTTAAAGTTGCAACCACCTTTGTATAGCACTGACAGCTGGTGGCATGGGGGTAGAAAAAAAGTAAAGGACAATTTAATCACCTCATCCAGCTTTTTCTGTTTCATCTATTATATAGACTGCGATCAAAGGTAAAGTGTGCCAGATTTCACGGAAACGGCTTTAATTTGGAGCATTTTCCTCAGCGTTGTCTCATCATTACAAGAGGGATGAAAGGGTAGCAGGGTCATTTGCCTTCTGAATTGAAACAGGAGTAGCATTTCTGACATCTCTTTTCTAATGTGGAAATTGGGTCCTACAACAATGCAGGCAATGGCAGTTTTGAGCCATTCTTAATGTTGTCCACTTAACTAGAATCTTCTGTGGTTCAATTCCCCTCCACAGCCCAAATATCAGCTATCCTTTCAAATGCCTGTGATCACAAATGAGTAGAGGTCATATCCTAGCATCTCAATTGCATCCACCAAAGATTTCACCTCAAATCACATCAATTACTCTCTGCACTAATAAGAGAAATGGCATCAGAGGATAGTGATGTCTCACAGAAAACCCAGCTGGATAGGAAATGAAGTCATATTTCAGAAACAATGTCCTGTCTACCCAAGCAAAGACCACTGATGACAACTCCACAACAACAGATTCATCAGCCATCCCAATGCAACTTCAACAAAACTTAGGTCCCCAGACATTCAGGTCTTTAGACATTGACTAAGCCTCCTCCCCACTCTGGAAGGTCCTTGGTATTTGCTAAACCACTGCACATCAGTGTCCTCTTGCTATGGTTTAAGTTGATGCCCAGTGACCACAGCCGCTGTGTATGGTGGAGTAAGCACAGTGGTCAAGTCTCTTTCCTATACCATGATAAAAAATTCTCTTAGAAAATAAATAAATAAAGGCATTAGCTATTATTGCACAGTAAGCTATTTTGTTTGGACTGATTTCTTAGTGAGAGGCGTTTGCATGCCTAATCAGGGGAATAATAAACTCTTAAATTGTTAGTTATATCGAGCATGTTTGCTATCAAGCCAGACAATGGAAACTGAAAATTAAAATAAATCAACTTCTGTTTCCAATCTCTGTTGGACACATGAGGGACACTGCTATGTCTATGAAATCTGAGTCAGTTTTTTTTTAAATCTCTTTAACAGCCCCACACTATCTAGATTGCAATCCCTACTGTACCTACTGTATATGTAACAATACAAGAAGAATCAGATTCAGAGGCCATTTGGCAGTGGGAAAGAAAAAAATGCTGAAATATTATTGATTCCCTTCTTCTTGTGCAAAACAAACTGACTCAACTATATTTTTCCTGACATAACACAAAAGGTTTTATTTAGATATTACCAAATATTGGCCCCTGTTAGGCTGTGTGTCTTTCTCAAAGATGCCTTTAACCCCTTCGTGAGGAGCAAGGCACTGTCCTCGCTTTCAGCCAGGTGCTGCAGCTGCTGACAGAGATGCCAGTCCCAAGAGAGAGAGTACTTGCAAAAGTTTTCCATGCAGAAATATTCGGCCTTAGGAGCCACCTTAGAGCTGTCACTGGCTGCGGAGCCTCTGTCACAGCTCATAACCTGCTGTGCCAAAGCCACAGCCTCAGCTCCTGCGGGGTCCAGGTATTGTCCCCATTCCCTCTCCAAATTAAGTCCATGCACATTCTCTCCAGCTAGGCTCATTTCTCTGCGTGCCTCCCCATCAGGGCTGCTGAACGGGTCCCCAGAAGCCACCAAGGGCATTGTCATCTCGCTATCACCATCTTTATTAACTTTCCCATGACCCACATTTTTGACTAGCGCTCTTAGAACTCAAGAGCCAGCGGTCAACCAACTGTAGTCAGAGTGGGGTGGGAGCCGGGAGGGGTCGCCGTCGGGGCCGGCAGTGTCAGGGCGGTCAGGTTCCTCTGCCTTCTCTGGGTACCCGTTCTGAAATCCGAAAACCTCACAACGTTGCACGAACTAGGCTGTCAGCAAGCTCTGCACAAGAAGCCCTTACACATCAGATCCCCGCTCAGGCTGCCCAGAGGGAAGTCTTACAATCGTTTGTCCTTAAAAGAAAAAAAAAAAAATAGAATTGCTTACCAAACCACTTCTCCCCTAAGAACTCCTGAAGTTATGTAAGTCAAGTTCTCCCCAGGTCAAAGGAAGCAACTATTAGACCCCCCTCGGACCAGGCTGCCTCCCCAGCCCAGCCGGGCGGACTTGGGCGACAGGGAAGACAGAAGCCGGGGGACTTACTGAAGCAGCCGCTCCAGCGCGCCTCGGAAAGCCTGAGGAGTCTCCGCGGTCCTCTGCTGCCGCTCCTGCACCCCGCTGCCCCTCGAGTCCACGCAGGCCCGGCCCACGCCGGGGCACGGCGGCCGCGCGCACGGCAGCCCGTCGGGGCTCGGCTCGGCCGGGAGGCTCCGCGTCGGCCGGGTGGCAAAAGTGGAGTCCCGGTCCCGGGAGGGCGGAGGGGCCGCGGGGGGAGCGAGGGGGCGCTCCACGAGCTGGCCGGGGTCCTGCGAACGGGGCCGGGCAGCCCGAGTCCCTGCCCTCGGCGGCCGCGGCTGCTGTCAGCGCGGCGCGGGAGGCGGCGGCGGCGGCGGCGGCGGCGGCGGCGGGGGTGGGGGGAAGAGGAGGAGCGCGCGGCGCGGCGGGGGGCGCGGCGGGGAGGCGGGCGCGGCGCGGGGCGCGGGCGGGGCGCGGCCCACGCGCTCGGGCCGCCGGGTGCGGGCGCAGGCGCGGGCGCGGGGCGCCGAGGCTCTCCAGCTGCAGACCCGCCCGCTCGTCCGCTCGCTCGCTTGCCGCTCTCTGGCCGCTCGGGGCTCGGAGCTCGGGGCTCGGGCTGGGGCTCCGGCTCGCCCGCCGGCGCCGGCACTCTCCGGCGCACGCCCGACTCCGGTGGCCGCCGCTCTGCCGCGCGCACTCACCTGCATTTCCTTAACGAGCCACTTGATGGCTGCCCGCGGCGCGGCGGGCTCCGGCGGGCTCCGGCGGGCGGGGAGGCCGCGGCGCGGGGCGCCCAGCGTCCGCCCGGGAGACGGCGGCGGCGGCGGCGCGGGGGGCGCGCGAGCCGGGCGGGAGGCGGGAGGCTGAGGCGCCGGCCGGGCGGACCGGGGGCCGCGGCTGGGTCCCGGGGCTGGGCGGTGGACGGGCCGCGCGGGGATCGGAGGACGAGGCGGACACAGAGGATCTGGCCAGGTGTGGACGCCGGCCGCCTGCTTGGGGGATTCGCGTGCTTCCGGGGTTCTTTGGGGGTTCTTTTGGGGGCTTCCTTGGAGGGAAGATGAGGGGTTGAGGAATGGAAGGGACGGCACTGAGATCGCCAGACTTGGGTGCACATGCAGAGTTTCCTGGGGGGCTGAATGGGCAGGGGCTGGGGCTGTGTGTGGCTGGGGTGGCCTTCTTTTCAGATACTGGATGTAGTTTTCAGCCAGGATGCTGAGCCACCTGGCTGGGCTTTGGGGAGAGAGCTCTGCCAAGGTGACAGCTGAGAAGGGAATTCCTCCTGTGTAGGAGTCTCTGCAAAGCGGCCCCGGACTGTGGGGGACAAGCAGGGGCGGACGAAGGGCACTCTTCGCCCACTTTCTTGGTCCCTTAAGTTTAGTGGCCAGTGCAATGGAGACACTGTCCCTAGTGCTAGGTCACCTAGGGAGAAAGGATTATATCTCCCATTAGGCGAATATGTAAGCAGGAATGAGAACTGGGGGGCGGGAGGGGGGGATGTAGGCGACAGAGACAGATGAGAGAGATAGAGCTGAAAGCTCATCACTTGGTGCTTTCTGTGAGAGGCGAGCTTGTGTCTGTACACCTCAAAGGCTAGCTCTCTTCTGTTAAGCAAAACCACAACATAGGTGACAAGAAAGGAAAAGGCTTGTTTTTGCCAAAATAATTCGCCCAACCTGAAGAGTACAACAGAGACTGTTTCTGATACCCAGGAGTCAACGGTGCAAGAATGCGGTGGAAGGAAAAGAAAAAGGGGTAACCCCTCTTTTCCTCTGCTCCCTCATCAATTGGCAGAATGTCACTCTCTCCCAAAGAGAAATAAAGCATCATCCATGTAAGTGACATTTCTCCCAGAGTCCTTTCACTTATTTCTTTTCTGAGCTGCCTCCTTGTTTGCTACATCCCTTCACTTATCCAGAGTCACCCTTTATTCTGAACCCGGGTTCCCCCTTCAGCCCTCTGAGCTCACCCATCCAAGGTTCCCATGCACAAAGTCGTCTTTATCACTTCAGCTGCGCTTGAAAAGGAGAGGCTGGAAATCAAAACGGCTTTAAACCACCTCCGTGGGTGCAACTGTGCCTTTCTCTACCACTGCCTTGATACAAAGCACTCCCCACCCCCTTGTGATATGTACCTAGGGTGGTGACTGATTCATGTATTCATTCTCTCTTCTCTCTCTCTCTCTCTCTCTCTCTCTCTCTCTCTCTCTCTCCTCTCTCTCCTGCCTCCCTCCTTCCTTCTCTCTCCTTTCTCTCCCACACTCACACCTCCCTGCTCCTTCCGTTGGTATTCAATAATGGTTTGACATGAAGTTTCACTCAGGCAACCTCTGCCCAGCAAGAATGCACAAGGAGCCCAAGCTGGAGAGGAATGGCAGGAAGGAGGCCAGGGTCAAGGCTGGTGCTATGATGCCTGCCATCACTCAATCGTTAGCTACACTCCTGTACTTAAAGCCAAGTGGCAGCAGGGCAGATTTCCTCTCCTGCTATTTGTAATGATACATCTGCCCTCCCTCGGAAACACACATAATTAATAATAAAAGAAATAATGCATCTTGAAACCAGGGGAAGAACAGATGGATGCTGATGTGGTCCTGTTGGTCGCCTTTTCTGTTGCTGCTGCTGCTGCTGCTGCTCAGTAGAGGACGTGGCCGAGGCTTCTGGTGGGTTAAGCAAAGCATTTGGCCCTTTGCTGTGTTCTCTTTTCCATCTTTCCCCTGACAATAGTTGGTGTACTTTAAATAAAGATTTCATTCTGCCAACCTGCAGGAAGCTTTTAACAAGATGCAACTGAGTGTGTCAATATATCTTTTTACTGCCATATGGGCGTGTTCAGCAACTTGACACCATCTCTCCTTCGGGCCAGGACTGGCATCTCAGAGAGACAGTGTTCCCTGGGGTAAATTTACTCTTGCTTCTCCAAGGCGATTTTTTTGATGCTCTCTGGTAGAGTACAGGATGCGATGGAAAATGGAAGAGCGATGGTTATTCTGGACAGGCATTCCTCCAGGTTATGAAAGTCTGAGTTATGGATAGCTTGAAGTTTCAACCATAAAACCTGGTATACTAAAAAGTCAAGGCACATTTGGTGGTTCATAATAGCAAGCAGCCATTACACGGCAACACATTTCCAAATGTCATTATGATTGTATTATTCTATTAAAGATGTTTTAGGGTATTGAGAAGTGTCACTTTAGTGTTCGCTCTGGGTAGAAGTGCACACTATAGGCTATTTACTAAAACAAACCTTGGATTAATTTAATTACCAACTGTGACTCATACAAATTTGAATTAATGCCAGGCATAGGACCTGACCTCATTCACAACCCTGGGCTTGCCTGTGTCCTTTTGGCTGCACGTCTCCCCAGGGAAGAACCCAGCAAGGGGTCTTTGTGGTCAGCCAATTGTAGAGACTCCATTCTGGTGATCATCACTAGAGATGGACCAAATCACCCTGAAGATCAGTGCTCTGGGCGCTTTTTGTGGTTCTTTATAACTTCATTATCTACTTACCTATGGCTGCTGTCCTTTTAGGGCTCCCTTCTTCTCCCTAAAGAGAAAGGTAGTTTTTAGTGCCCTCATTGTGTGGTTGCTATCTATTTATTTGGACTTGGCCATTGTCAGGGGGATGACGTGTGATTAAAACCACCACACCACACATACAATAGGAATAAAGAAAAAAAGGGAAGCAGGGCCTGAAGTATGAGCCATTGAAAATCGGTCTCTTTGGAGGTGCCCTTTATTTTCACCAAATTAGTGTTTAGCTACATTTTCATTTAGCCTTATTATATTAGGCTTATAATTGACTTTAAGAGCCTATTGTAAGCTGAAGAAACCTCCAATTTTGCACTTGTATTTGGGTTTTTGAGGGAAATAAGCACTTTCTTTCTTTGCCTCATTTTTCTAATTAGTCTTAATAAGTGTATCAATAGCAGTTCTATGGCAATCAGTTCCTGTTCTGATGTGCCCTTTAGGCAACCTATTAAGAGGCTCCTGGGGAAGCTCTCTGAGAATACAATGCTCCATATCATGGATTTAAAAATGAAGGAAAAGGAGCTGCTCAGGATGGGCGACCTGTGGTACTGGAACGCAGGCCAGAAGGCCCTGGGCTGTGAAAACTCCATGGACACTTTCTTAACGCATTGTCTCCCACATTTTGCCCTTGTGTATTTTTGTTTCCTTCAAGCTGTGGGAGTGCTGGCTGCTTACTCTTCTCCATTTTGTCCACCTTACCTTCTCAGAGTATACTGCCTGACAGAATCTGCAACTCAAATAGTTTTACACCAGTAACAGACAGGGAAAGTTTACAATTAATGGAATACACTTCTCGGATTTTTTTCATATGAGACAGAGCTAAAACCCTCTACTCCTTGGCTTTTATTTTGGTCAGTGAGGGTAGTATTTTAATTGACTAAATGGCTCTAATTTACCTAATTTATTATAGATGATTCGTGGCCAAGAAAACAGCTTAGAAAACCTTACAGTACTCTGAACAAATGACTTAGCTGTATAATCACCCAAATTAAGGAGTCTTAATGACTGGGATCATGTTTGTGATGATTGCGAGTGGACGATGCAGATTTTCTTTCACTGAAACCGCCACATGGCCCATCTAAGTTACGAGAATGGAAAGGAAGAAACGGAGGTGGGCTATCATGGAGCAGCTTCCCTTTTTCATCTAGTGTACTGACTGTCTTCCATCTTCCTCTATCTGTCCAAGAGGAACTAGATCAACCCTCAGCTCTTCTCTGACCCTGGGGGTTACCTTCTATGCAGAGCATCAGCCCGTCTTAGATGACCACTGTGTGGGTTTTCTCCAAGGGCACCCTGGAAGAAGGCAGGAGGAGAGAGCAGAGTGGAAGTCGGGCACCTGTTCTCTAAGGGAGCGTCACCACCCTTCCATATTGCCACCTCTCAGTTTGTACCCACAACACTCCTTCATTCCCCGCCCCTTCAGTTTTCCTCTATCGCTGGATGTTTAGATACTTAAGCCCAGGCCATTGACGCTTCCAACCAAACTGCTTCTCTGGAATTTCTCACTTACTTAATTTTTCTTCAAAATCACTCTTGTTTGTACCTGCCATTTCCTCCGTGGACCCTGATAGATTTATGTTATATAAATTAAAGATTTAAAAATATGTATTCAATTATTAAAAATTTAACCAACACACTGTATATTGTGTAGAATAGAGGCAAACATGAAACCCAAATCGAAAGCATTAACACTCTTCAATATATTATCTAAAACAATGATAGTATAGTCTAATATATTAATTAGATCTAATTATATTTATATTTACTGATATTAATAGAATTAATTATATTTGCTTACATTAATTATGCTTGATTGACTTAATTCTAATATGTCACAAGGTCCTTAGCTCACTCAATATCATCAAGTCCATTCTGAGTCCTAGTGACCCTATAAGACAGAGGAGAAGTGTCCCTTTGGGTTTCCTACATTATACATTTTTATAGGAGCAGAAAGCCTCATTTTTTCCTACAAGTACCTAACAGACTTGAACTACTGACCTTAGCAGCCCAACATGTTACCTACTACACCACTGGGCTCCTATTTGAAGGTACAGCAGATTTATCTCCTTAAATAAGAGTAATAAATTAAGAATTCCCAGAAAGATGGCATGTACCCATGTATTGAATAATTCTAAATGATAAAATATATAAAACTGTCTCAGATCAATGTGTGACCAATTGTTTTATTGCAATCATCATAATAAAGCACACTGTGAATGCTAGTGTTTGTTATTTGATTATGGATCCCATGTTGAAGACATCATAGTTTTTACCAAATTTAGAAGACTAAATGAACAGGCTATCCCATATATATCTGCTATTCCTATTACTAAAATAAAAGTTCAATAGTGAGGATGTAAAAAGGCCACCTAACATATCAATGATAAGTTTAAAATAACTTCTCCATGCAATGGCTTTGGAAAGGGAGCAAATGGGATTGGGTAAGAGAATGCAAATCTGTATATTCCCTTTAGCCAGCATTTTTTAAATGGCTTATATAAATCAAGTAAGAACAAAAAGTTCTTTAATAGGGGCATTTGGGAAAGAGAATCTAGAAGTATTTAATTGATGAAAACGTTGATAATTTTTGCCTCTTCAGAAATCTGAATAATAACCTTATACTTCCTTTTAGACATCAGGAATAAGAATGATAATAAACACAGACACCTCACAACACACATTTACTAGATGCACCTACTATTGTTCTGAAGTATAGTCAAGTGATGATGTTTACATTTTAAGTCTTAAAACCTCCTGAGGTCCAGAGGGGTTGATTAGCTTAACCAAGAGCATGGAACCATTAAATAGTAAAGCTGAGACTTCCACCCAGACCCCCTGGCTCCGTAGTCTATGTGCATAGCCAATCTCTGAGCTGTCTGTGCCTTTTCTTTAAGCGGGTCAGCAACTTCTACAACATCTGAAGTTTACAATTTTTTATGCAGTGTCTAAGACTCGAGGGTGGGGATGGTGTCAGTGAGTTGAATTCTGTTTACAGAGAAGAGATTTTGAATTTTTAAAACAGGGCCTTTTATTCATTACTTGAATCAATTTAAATGTGCACTTGTTTTCATGTAACAAATTTTCATGTCATAATTGCATAATAGAACAGTATAAGGAATTGTAGAAATTGTAAATAACATTTATAATTTTATGAAGAATACACTACCAGTATTCCTTTTTCTCCTGCTGAGTTACATAGAAGCTGGTGGTACCGTTAGCATTTCAATTTACTCTGCTTGCAAAATTTTGCTTTTTTGTACAATGGATTCTCTGTGTACGCATGAATTTATTTTCTATCCTTAACTACAACCAGTAAATAAAAGAAAAAAGAAAGCTATACATTGGAAGGCAAGCCTATATATCCTCTCTTTTTGAAAATAAAGGGTCAACTTTTCTACAACCTTTGTACAATTTCCTGTGTTTTGGTGAAAGACAATATGTTTTCCAGATACTTATCCCTGACCTCCTGCTCATGTGCAGTGATTTGGTGGCAGGGAAAAATTATCATAGCTTTTGTGATTAGCAAAGGTTTTTTGTTCTGTTTGAACATTTAAAATTTCAAGACAAAAGTTTAATACAAAGGAAAGAAATATTAAGATTAAATCATTTGAGACTCTTCCTATTAGCATTCTTATAGTTTGTAATTGATAAACAAATAAGACAGTCTCTTTATGGAGAGATATGTAAGCTAAATCAAAATAACAACTACACTTGGCTTTTTCCCTTCTTATTATCAATGTTACCATACCATGTTAGATGACTCAACCCTGCAGCTTCATCCCATTTTCAAGACGGGTCCACTAAGAGCAGTGTATCTGGCACATTCACTTTTATGACTAAAGAACAACAAGGCTGATAGGCAGGACTTTGCTTAGAACCCTTAATTCATGACAAGATACACAGAATAATTTTGATTTTAATATATGAATGAATACATACACAGACGCCAAACCAAACTTCCTGTCATTGAGTCAATTCCACCTTATAGCCACACTATCAGGAAGAATAAGCGCAGTCTGATTCTTTCTGTGTTCACTGCCCTAGGCCATCGCTGTGTAATCATTCACCAGTGTGAGATCTGATGTCAGCAGCCTGTCTGCTTCTTCACGGATGTGGCTTGTGTCCAATACTATGGATATTCTGGCAAAATTTTTGTGATACTGCACCTGATTTGTCATCCTCTGGCTTCCAACTCTTAGAATGCCAATCTGTAACTTATTATTTATCTGAAATTTGGGGGATATGTTAGCTCTGGCTGTCCAGTGAGGCAGTCCAGACATTGGCCCCTGACTTGCCAATTTCGAATCCATAAGGCCCGCATCTGTGCGCATAGAGAGAAAGCACCAGCCTCACACTTGTCCTGCATGTTTTCCTGACCTGCCATTTTTCTGACCTACAGCAAATGCCCTCACCCTCACTCTAGCCATCTACATCTCGATAGATAGAGTTTACACATATTTCTCTATGTATAAAAACACAAACTCAAAGCCAAGGAATCCATTCCAGCTCACAGAGATCCTCTAGGGTAGGGTAGACCCTCCCTTGAGGGTGTATTACTCTTGACTGGCAGAAAGCCTCCTTTGTCTCTTGCAGAGTGGGCATGGTTTCAAACTGCTGACTTTGCAGCTTGTGGTTAGCAGCCCAATTTGTAATTTACCACCCCATCAGGGTTCAAGCATGCATGTGGGTGTGCACGTGTGTGCATGTGCGTCAGCATGTGTCACTGGTTTTTCCTTCTCTAGGGAAACTAAGGCAAGCTTTCTACTGTTTTTATGAGTCTGTAATTTCTAGAATAAAATCATGTCATTTCACTACCAGAAATAAACTTTAAATATATATAATTTATTTGGTAGAATTTATTTGAAATATGTTTAAATATTTCAAATATTGAATAAATGTTTAAAAGTATTTACCATTTCCTGTAGAATCTGTATAATGCTCTAGGCAGGTTTGTTTAAACATTTCTGTGTTTTAACCCTACCTTATTTTCTGCTGTATATATTAAAAATGAATGATTACAAACTTAATGTTTCATCTTGTTTTTAAAATTTTGCAAAAATAACTTTGAAGACAGTCTTTGCTTATTTTCTAAATCTCTCCAGATCTTCCTGCTGTAATGAAATTTGTAAAGATTGACTTTATTAATTATGTATCCCTTGAAAAAGAAAAATTTGCATCAATTTTTTAGAAGGATCAAAACAATGACTGGACAGAGTAGGAAATGAAGTGATGCAAAAAAGTTATGCAGTGCTCTCTAAGATCTAATGATCCCCAAACACTTTCTAAGAAGGCCTTCACAAAATTGAAGAGTTCTGTTTATATCAACTATAGGTTTTTACAATCCAAAACCAATGAAAAATTAAAAGAATATAATTTGTAAATGAAACAGTATATACTTTTTAGAACAGAAATGGTAAAACACCATTTTTACATGCTTTCTTTTTAATATTCGAATAATCTAAAATCTCACTGCATGTCTGCACCCGATCAATTTTGCCTTATGGAACATCAATACTTTAGAAAAACCTTCAAAAAATGAGAAAGGGGGAACCCATCACAAGATTGGATGTATAACTCCTGCCCCCTAAAGAGGACAAATAACAGAAATGCGGGTGAAAGGAGACATTGGGCAATGTAAGATACAAAATAATAATAACAATATATAATTGATCAAAGAATTATGAGGATGGGAGGGTTGGGAGAGGTAGAGGAATAAAAGAGGAGCTGATACCAAATATGTAGAACATGTTTTAGAAATGATGGTGGCAACATATGTACAAATATACTTGATACAGTTGATATATGGAATGCTGTAAGAGCTGTAAGAGCTCTCAATAAAATGACTATTAAAATATGTTCATGGAGAATGGGATGAAAAGATGTCTTTTCTTTTTTTAAAAATATTTGCAGTCCCCTTAGATTTGAATTTTATGAATCACTCTACATACTCTGAAGGAAGTGGGGGGGAAGGGGAGAGACAAAATCAAAGAGCCCATAGTAAAATACTGAGTACATAATAGCTGAAATTTCTCCTTGTCTCAATGTGAAAACTATTTGTTTTCATGTTTAATTCTGATAAACTACAGTCAGCAAAGCTCTAACTTTGACATATGTTCCTTCTGAATGTTTCCTAAACACAAAAGAAGTCACACGAAAAGATTGGATTCTGCTTTTCTACTTTTAAATTTTATACGCCATTATACAGTTCTATGTTCGGAATTAATGTTCGCAAGGTAGATGAAATCACTTGAAACTCTGAAATTTCAAAAAGATAGTGATAACAAGGGAGATGAAGAAGGGACCTTGTGTGTCCTTGTAGTTTGTGTCTATTGTTCCACTTTAGGCCATTTTCTACTTAAAACAGGAGTGTCCATTGAAGAGCTGCTGCTGCAGTGAAGGACCAAGTATGTTTCCTCCACTCCTGACATTTTTCAGTGGGCACAAGAGATTTCTCCTGCAGTAATTCTTCTCCCTGGAAGAGGATTCCTAGCAGAGGAAACTTAGTTTTCCTATTACAAGTGCCAATTTTGTAAGTGGTTTCAGTGGTTTGATCTTTTGTCCAAGAGTAACAAGAGCAAAAACCACCAATGTGTATCATATAGACCACCAAACAGCCATCCGACGCATGTGGCTTTCAGTCACCAGCTACCTTAGTGCTCTGAAAATACAGTTTCACAAGCTGTGCTTGCTTTAAACGAAATGTTTTGCCTTTCTTCCTGGTTTTACTTTCCCACATTTTAATGTCTACATACAACGAGCAAATCATCACTGGATCTTTGGGTGGGCGGACTCTTCTGGGATTGCATAATGTCAGCATGTTTCTGCTCCATAACAGTTCATCTTGGAAACAAAGATTCTCTTGTTCCTCTTTTACAAGGGATGCAGCACAACGTCAGAGAGTATCAGATTTACTTTTCTGGAGCAACTGCAATCACTTTCCTTTAAAAGAATTATGAGAGGCCATGACATGTGGAAATCATATTTGGGGGCTGGTTCAAATTGCATTGGTTCAAATCCTCATTCTTCTACTTACTAGTGGTCTATCCCTAGGCAAGTAGTTTCATCTTCCTGGGCAGAATATTCCCTTCATTTTTCTACTATGCAAATTTCCTTCTCAGTAAAATGGGATTGTTCAGCGGATGGGCAATCCAGTTCCTTCAGGTTCCCTTCCAGTAAAATGGAAACAGAAATAACATCTACCTCACAGGATTTGTACCTAGTAACCATTTCATGCCAGTGCAAGCAGACTGTATCACAAAGCTTTCCTTGGAAAACATTTTATGCTTTAACGCTATTCTGTCTTAAGTGTTGAAGGTAGTTACATCTTGAACTGCATGCCAAACCCACATTCCTACCTGGAAATGACTCCTCTTGAAGAGTCTCCTGTTGAAGGCTTTTGATTTACATCACCACCCAGGAACCACAATGAAAAACCTACTGGGTTACACTAGAACATTGTCCAGTAGAGTGTAGGAAGATGAGTCAACTCAAATCCAAGGTACCCAGAATGCAGAGTGGTGTACAGTCCTACCTGGAAATGACTCCTCTTGAAGAGTCTCCTGTTGAAGGCTTTTGATTTACATCACCACCCAGGAACCACAATGAAAAACCTACTGGGTTACACTAGAACATTGTCCAGTAGAGTGTAGGAAGATGAGTCAACTCAAATCCAAGGTACCCAGAATGCAGAGTGGTGTCAACAATTCATGTGAACATGCCAAACATACTAGAAGACATCCAGGGCCAGACAATGTGACACTTGGGTCTCAACCAACTTGATGGTAATTAGCAACCATTTTAGGGAGGATTCAAAGTCTAATAGAAGAGTGTGAGGCTTGCCTTCTGATAGATTCAGATCGAATCGACATTTAATATTTGGGTGATCTTGGACCAGTGCTTTTAGCCCCTACTCTCAATCCCTTCTCCCTAAAATTGGAATTGCAATGCTTACCATGAAGAGCTGTCATGGAATGAATAGCAAAGACTTTATCATCAAATAATTGAGAACCCACACAGACTCAACAAGGGTTCAAAAGATATGATTCCTTTTCTTATTTTTCAATCATATACCTGTTAAAAACAAAACAGGAAGTTGAAATCTGGTTTAACCAGAATATTTTAAATCAGAGACTTATTTTGAAATCCATTATTAAACCATTTACCCATGTATCAGTTTGCTTTACTTAATTGCATTAGGAGACTCAAAACTCACTGCCATGGAGGGGATTCTTATTCACACTGAACCTTTAAGATAAGGCAGAACTGTCCTTATATGTCTCTAAGACTGTCACTCTTGACAAGAGTAGAAAACCCACCGGGGGCTAATCTAAGAAGTCCCAGAGGAATCCGGAAAATAGATTTCCGACTTTGGGGGAAGCACTTGGCACCTCATTTGAATTAGTTGGGGAGATTGACAATGCTCCCTAGGTGGACTTGGAACTATGTTTGCTTTGAAGTCTAGCTATACAAGAAAGGCAGGATAAGCAATCCAAAGGAGATGGCAGTGGAATCTCGGGAGGCCATGGGAGAAGAGGAGGTGGGGGAGGAGAGAGTGGTGGCAGTGATGTCAGGACCAGGGGAATTGCAAGAGACCTAAAATCAACAGGGAGGAGGGCGCAGTGTTCATGGTTGTGTACGATCAATTGCAATGTACATGAAAGGAATTACTGAAAGAAGAACAACGAGTGAACATGATAGTGGTGTGTTAGGACTCTCTAGAGAAACAAAAACGGGACACTTATGATTAGATAGATAGACAAATTGAGTTATACGCAATTGTACAACGATGACCCAATAGAACGATGGACTCCTATAATATCTGGCAGAGCTGCTAATAAAATGATTTTTTAAAAGAGTAGAAAGCCCAGTCTTTCTTCCATGGAGCAGCTGGTCGTTTTGACCGCAGATCTTTTGGTTAGAAGCCCAGATGAATAGAGAGACATTTGGTCGATGCAATAGTTATTTCGTCCTGTTTTGAGATGATTTATTTCTCAACCCTGAATGTCACTTTATATTTAATCTTTTCTTTCTCCATGGCTGTCTGACAACAATTTTTATATGTACTGTATTTGGCTATAGAAGAAACCTTAGTTTTACAGGTAAAATTTTAAATCCTTAAGGAATTTTATAGCTGCATTATAGCAAATGTCACAACCTTTCTGAACATCAGCTTCCTTATCTATAAGCTAATACTAATGATATTTGTTTCGGAATATGGTAACAAGTTGTCATGAGGAGAAAGTTCTGTCTTGCTGGAAAAATCGCTGAAAATATTTTAAACTCATTATCAACTACCATCAGAAGAGCAAGAAAGTAAGCACAGCTCAAAATGATAAACTTTCTCAGAAAATCTATATACTTAAGCTCATTTCCATATTAAATATATATATATCTTACCATTTGTCTAAGTTCAGCCCTTTCTCTGTTCACCATAAAACATACATCCCATAAGAGGTAATGAAGAATAGTATTATCCTGTGCATTAAGGAAAGAAACTGCAAATGAAAAGTTAATCATTAATATGAACCATTTTGCTCTTTTATTAATCCATGACTTGTTAATCCATTCAAAATCATCGTGAAAAACAAGATGCTCTAATTCCCTTGGCATTGGTCGTTGGTCCAATTCCCCCAAAGCAAACTCATTACCACTGAGTTGATGGCCACCAATAGTGACTTGCCCGTTATCCATTTTCATTTCCTTTCTTGTCTACCTCAGGTTTTTTGGAGCCAAGGTTTGAGCAGAGATGTACCCAGTTAGAATTTTTCATCTTTCTAACTCCCTTGGAAGTATGAGTGGTCCTGGCACACAATTCCAATTAAATATGTGTTGTCTAGCATAGTTCTTGGAAATGCTAACAGAAAGAATTGCTTCATATACTCTATTTGATCCCTTGATATTCTATGCTGGAACCCATAAGGATGACAAAGTGATTGAAAGACACAAGCTTAGAGTAATGGAGAAAATACAAATCCCATCTAATCCCTAATGATATATCACTGAGAAGCCACCCTACCCTTTAGGGCTGCCATCGCCCTAAAGTTTTGTTTTATAAGACAACTAAATCCTTATTGATTAAGGAAACTGCTGACTGGGCTTTCTTTTGCCTATAGTCAAAAGTGGTTATAAGTGATACTAGAATGATCTTTAGAAACCTATGTTCAAGATACAAATGAATCTTAATTAAATACATTACATAATATAAATGAAAATAGAAGAAAATTTAAGATATTTTAACATAAAATGAAATTCAGTTTGTTCTTTGAGGGTATGAAAATTTACAAAGTTACTCTGCAGATGAACAAAAGGAATTAGAAAGTCAAGCAGAATCAGTGGGTTAGAATTAAGTTAAATACAGTTCACCCAGATTTGGTTGAAGTAATTCTCCCTTAAGCCTAAACTATAAAAATAGAAAAATAAAAAGTCATACCAAGTTAAAGTAATATTTTTATTAGTTGCCTAAATAGAAATGTATGCATACATGTGTGGGTATCCATGTATACATAAATACTGCTAATACTATATCTTTTCCATTATGTAGATAATATCATAAGCAAGGGAACAAAAAGAGTAATAAAGAACCATAAACAAGACTATAAGAATAATGAATCATCTTCAGTAGCAAGTTGATACACAATATTGCATAATATGTTAATATAAGGCCATGTATGAGATTTTCATCAGAATAAAATATTTTTTAAATTTTAATACTCTTATTGGGATATAATTCACATGTCATATAGTTTAATAGGTCAGCCATATTAAAACTTGTGCAATCATTGTCACAATCAATTTCAGAATATTTTTTTCCTTTCTCACACTTCTTGTTTTAAGTTCCCTGGTTCCTCCAACCTCTCCTGCAGTGCTCCTCGGTAATTAGTTTTTTTAATTTATTTTTTATTTTAATGAATCATTTTATTGGGGGCTCATACAACTCCCATCACAATCCATACAAACATCAATTGTATGCAGGCCACATTTACACACTTATTGCCATCATCACTCTCAAAATATCCTCCCATCATCCAGGCCCCCAGTATCAGATCCCTATATTTCCCTTCCTCCCCCCACCCTTGAACCCTTAGTAATTTACAAATTTTTATTCTTTTCATACTGTACACTGTCCAGTGTGTCCCAAGACTTACTTCCCTGTTGTCCGTGTCCCACAGCGGAGGCTACGTGTAGATCCCTGAAGTTAGTTCTCCTTTTCTATTCTTCCATCCCTCCACCCTCCTGGTATTACCACTCCTATTACTAGTCTTCATGGATCATCTAAATTTATCTATCTAAATATAAATCATCTAAATCTATCCTAAATTTCCCATATTTCCAATTTTACTGTACATCTCCTGGTCTAGCTGGATTTATGTGGTAGAATTGGGGTCAGTGATCATGAGGTGGTGAACGGATCCAGTGTCAGACGTCAAAGAGCTAAAATTATATTATTATTAATGAGGGGGAGTACAGATTGGGGACTCAAAGTCCATCAATAGGTGAAGTGACATCCTCCTGCAGAGGGGTTACGAGGAGGAGATGAGCCAGTTAAGATACAGGGTAGTAGAAATGAAATATGCAACATTTCTCTAGTTTCCAAATGCTGCCTCCCACCCACTATCATGACCCCAGAATAAATTTTGAATCTACTTTAAGAAAATAATAGACAAAAGGAGCTAAAATCACACTTTTGAAAGACTACCTGATGCATATTTTTCCTAAATCACATGAAATATATTTTTATTCAGTCAGTTCTGCTAAGTTATATACTTTGGTTCAACACTATATATTAAAGATTAAATAGAGCTTTAAGAGTATGTTAACTTTTTTCCATTGAAAAAACAAAATCTCAGAACAGTTATGGAAATTGACCTTCATTCAATTCAAGTATCAATTATAACAATAATAACAACTAGAAGTCAGGGCTAATATTTTCAGTTGCTAACATACTTGATTGACTTTCCAATTTATACTAAAAAATTAACCATGAAATCATAACTGTGCTTTATATTATTACAGAGATTTAACATTAAAAACTAAGGTAACAAGCAATTAGACATGTAGGAAATCTTTAGACTGTCTATTCTTGGCCATAGGAATGGAAAAATCTTGAATTGTTGTATAATTAAATAAATACTTTATATAATGTTTCCTCTCCTGGGCTAATTGTTAGAATCATGAGCGACACTAAAACCATTTTCTCATTGAATATTAAAAAGGATTATTTTAATGCCATATATAAGTGCATGTCAAATAATGATGAAAGATATTTTACATTGCCTGTTCCCTTGATGTTCCTTGGATTCATGAGATCAACAGAATTTACCTACTTCTTAATGAAAAGTTTATGTCTTTGTATTATCTTAAATTTCCTGGAACTGAAAAGACTCTAACCAGCAGAGCAGTTTTGTTTTGGTTTTTTTTTGCACAAACACATTGAAAGCCAAAGATGAGTGGGCAACAGATACAGGCAAATTAAAAAAAAATAAACTGCTAAGTTATCAGTATGCAAAAAATCTTCAAGTGACCTATTTTGGTTTCTCTATAGCAGAGGTCCTCAAACTTTTTAAAGTGGGCTGGACTATAGATGAAAAACAAAAAACTATGAAAAAATTCACAGTGCGCCCAGGCTGCTAAGCAGGACAGGCAGCATGGCAAAAACACCTGGTGGGCCAGATAAATGTCCTCGGTGGGCGGCATGTGGCCCACAGGCCATAGTTTGAGGACCCCGGCTCTACAGACTGAACATTAATCAGCTGACTAACGATTACCAAACAGTTCTCAATCTATCTTCTTAGAAAGTCAGGGTTGTATCTCCCTTCACATCTTCTCGTCCCTAACCCCATTCTACTTGTCTAAGTCCTCATTTCTCTATGCACTTATAAACTCTAGTTTACAGTACAAAACACAGATGAGGACAGGTGTATTACATTGCTGACAAGGTAATCAAACCAAGAGGCGCATTGCAGTCAAAGTTAATTACAAGAAGGGAAGTCCATGACTAGAGAGAAGAACAGAGGGACGGGCACACACATTATCCAGGAGGCACACAAAAGTCAACAACCGAAGTACAGAGAAGTGATGCACTTCTGCAAGACCTGGTTCCTGCTTTAGAGTCCAGGAGAAATTTCAAGAGATTTAAAAAGCTCCTTGAAACAATATGTATGCGTGTGTACTTAATATCTATCATTGCAGTAGATAGGATATATCATTGCAGGTAGTAGAATCACCACACAAAATGGTTTACCAAAACAAGGTCAGTGCATTGAATCATTAACAAAGTACCTTAAAGGACTTTGGATATATGTTTGTGGAAAGAATTAGACAAGGAACTTGACTTAGTTGCCTTCAAATCAAATATTTGGCCCTGCCCTTTCTGCCCCTAGAATACAAACATAATCAATCTCTCTCTCCCGCTGCCTCTAACTTACAAATACTCTAATTGGTTTCATTTTGTCACATACAGTAGGGCATGAGACATGGCCAGAGCCAGAGCCAGGTTGGCACCCTACCCTGAATGTTTAGCCACATTTCCTCACAATATCGAGTGACAAAGTTCTCCTTGGAAACCTCTCTCGTGGATCAAATTCAGTCATTCGGGGGACATGCTTCAATTACTTTATCCAAAGAAGTTGCAAATTCTAATTATCCTGATTCAATTACACCATTATCATAGTTCTAAGATAAAATGAACAAACTTCCAACAAGGGTTTAAGGACATCATCTCAAAAGGAGGAAGGAGTTCTCTGGGGGCTGTACAGTTATTCATTTGTTTGTTTCTAAACGTGTAAGCACAAGCAGATGCACATGACATCTTCTCAGGATGACAGTGTTAGAGACATGGCTGAGAGACTTTAAAACACACAATTTATATTCATTTTTAATATTTCATCTATAGACATTTATTTTCTAATCTAAACATTGGCCATTCTCACCATGATATGCAGTGGTTTTCATGTTTGTGGGCTGTGTTTGTTGATTTTCTGCCCATAAAGAACTCAAGTTTATTTCTTGTAATGTTGGTTTGATTCATTACAAATTCTCTAAATATTTCCTTCTTTCAAAATAGTTCTATTTCTCCTTCAAATTTGATGGAGAGCTTTCTTGAATTAAGGATTTTGAATTATAGTTGTGGTCTTTCAACTTTCGGAATATGTTGCTCCAATTTATTCTTTCATGCATAGTCTCTGTGAATTTCTTCTTATCTATTTACCTTTATATGTGACCACTATTGCTCTCATGAATCTCCCCTTTTCCTTGAAATTGGATAGTTTGACTACTATGTCTTGATTTTTGTTTGTTTGTGGGCTTTTTTTGGGGGGGGGGGGGATGGGATGTAATCCAATTAATGTTCTATCATGTTTACCATCTCCTCTGTGGTGCTATTGAAATTTTCTTTCAAGAATTCCTTTTCTATTTTAACTGTAGGTCTATCTATTTCCTCCTGTTCAGGAACCCCAATGATTCAAATATTGCTCTGCTTCATGGACTCTTACATCATTCTAAGGCGTTCTTCAGATTCATTTGTAGATTTTGTTTCTCTCATTTCCTGAATTCTGCTTGATCCAATTTGAAATTACTGTTTTGGGTTTTCCACTTCTTCCATTCTACTGGCAAGATCATTTACCCTTTACTTTATCAAAAGCTCTTAAAAAGAATACATTTTAAAGAATCACAGGCTGTATTCCAAACAACAACATACATTTTAAGGGGTCTCTTAGTTTCCAGTCCTAGTGTTCCTCTTGTTTCATCAAGTAGAATATGTCAATAACATTGACATTACTTACATTTTGGTCTTTATATTTCAGAAATGTGAAGAACCAAGATTTCTGCCACAGAGAAAATGTGTCTAGTCTTTTGTTCTAAAAACTAGAAGAAAACAACAATTATATTGTTTGCATCTTCAGAAATTGGAATTATTTCTTGTTACTAGCTAATGAAAATAGGTAAGTGTTGTCATTTATGTGGAATATATTTAAATGCATTCATTCAACAAATGGTGGGTGAGAAATAAGGCCAGGAGACTTTCCCAAGTGAGTGTAAGGACATTGTCACATATATTATAGCATGATGTCAGGAGAGACTCTGACCTCAAAAGGAATATCATGCTTGGTAAATTAAAGGGCCAACATTAAAGAAAAAGACCCTCAGTGAGATGGGTGGATGCCGTGGCTCCAACAATGTGTTCAACTCTAGCCCTGATTGTGTGGATGTCTCAAGACCAGATAGTGTTCTGCTTTGCTGCACATAGGCCTGTTGTCAGCCAGAATGGAGTTGAGGCACCTAATCACAATAATAGGGCATGGCGGTAAAGGCCCAGCTTCCCTCTAGCACATTATTTGTCAGGGCCAATGTTGTATTATACAAATGTCGACAATGGTGGTTGCAGGTAGAAGCTCGACTGAAAATAAGCATTTATCTAGTACACCACAGTTTGTGAGACATGTGTATGATGCACGTGCAAAAGAAAACTATTTTTTAAAAATTTGATGCAAATGTCATGGATGATCATTCTACGGAAATCTGAATTCAAACACTATTTTAAAATAATTCAAACGTTATCCAGGGGCCGCTGAAACAGCTGTGTTTGTTTCTGAGTTGTCACGCCATCGCAGTTATAAAATTAGGTAGAATCAAAGAAATGCCGTTTACTGGTGATGAGTGTCTCTATCAGGGAAGGCAACATAACTTTCTCTTTGAACATTGGGTCTGCCTCCTGCCTTCTTTCAACTTGATGTTCATTAATGGTGCATTTTATAGTCATAGAGAAATGTTGTCGTACACTACATCCTAAAACATGCCAATTTTGCCTTTTCTTTCCTTTACCTTTTCCCATTTTTCCGGTTTCTCTCATCATGGCAAAAAGAAACAATTTAATTCTGTTATACTCCTTTGCAGCAACAAAAACCGCAACAAAATGTAATTCAAATTTTACCACACTTACTATCTTATATTCATTCTTCAAATTATGCATATCTATATGCAGACATGGGATCCTTGTGGCATTGTAGTTACATGTTTGCTAAACCCCAAATTCAGCAGATATAAAGCACTACTCCACTCCATAGGAGAGAGATAGATTTTCTGCTCCTGTAAAGAGATTTAGTCTCGGAAACAAATAAGGGCAGGCTTATACTGTCAATTTGAGTGTAGGGTCACTATGAGTCAGTTTGAACTTAATCGCAGTGATATTATTTGGATTTTTTTAATATATAAACATCTGTACATAAAGATACAAAGCCATCAAATTTGCACTAAATTATTTTAGTACTATTATTATCATCATCATTGAAATTGAAATGTAAACAAATTCTCTCAACCTACTAATGTGGTCATAAGTCTTAGAGATCAAATTTGAGGCAGTGGGGGGATGTTATTACAACACTCAGTCTTGAGAGTAAGAAGAGGTGATAGTGCTTTAGAACATTAACCATGAAACACCCTAAAATCCCACACATATATCCCAACCGAGTGCCATTAAATTTGATTACAACTCAAGGTCACCCAAAAGAACAAAGTCAAAGTACTCCAAGGTTTTCTGAGATAGAAAATCTTTTCAGAAGCTTCTCTCTCTCTCTCTCTCTCTCTCTTTCCCTCTCTCCCCCCCCCCACCCCTCTCTCTTCTGAATGGCTGATAAATTTGAACTACTACCCTTGTGGTTAGGAGCTCAGCACTCTACCCACCATGATACCTTTATACACATATTTCCCCAATTGTTCTGATGGTGAGACTTTGTTTCACTTCCTCAAGAGTAACCATAAAAGCTTACGTCAACTTTAAAGGCAGTTGTCTCTAAGCCATTACATTTCAGGTTTTCTTTATTTTTGTTTTGTTTTGTTTTTCTGTCAGGAGGGAGCCTGAGAATATGTCATGTATGTCACATTGCTTCTACCAATGTTCTTTCATTCTTCAATAGTAATGTTCCAATAACTGCCTAAACTTTAGGATTAGTTAAAAGGAGAAACTGCCTGCCCACCTATGGTTTCTTCTGGAGAGACTAGAGATATAGTGGATTAGGGAATCCCTGCCCTTATTCCATCCTTCAGAATGTATGAGTCTCTCTTTTGGATTGGTCCAAAGTAATCCAGTAATAGGTGGTAAGCATTGCTTCTCCATAGAAAAAAATCAGAATCTTTCATTCAGGAGGACTATGCTATCATTTATTGCTTGCCTTAGGTCAGTGGTCGGTAAGCTGCGGCTTGAGAGCCATAGGCGGCTCTTTCAGTGAAGCATGCAGCTCTGAATACTGAAAACTTGTGAAGGTTAGTATTTCAGATCATGGTAATTTCATTTGTTTGAAAAAAAAAACATATTTGAGGGTTTTAAGTGATTTTAAAGTTGTTAGGAGGGACAGGATTGGTTCTCTGCTCTCAAGAGTTTGCCGACCCCTGTCATTCATTTACATGTTTTTCAGAAATTCAGTTAATATATTGGTCATTATCTTCTCGAATGTGTCACTTTTCTTTTCTAACCAGATTCTATCATTCTATCTATTTTCAACGCAGTTTGCATGCATGAGTACAGACAAAAGGCCTACTTTAGAACCTCAACGTTTTAAACAGAAAGCATTGACATTGCATCTAGGTGTTATCGAGTGAATTTCAACTCATGATGATCCCAGGTTCCCAGGGTTTTAAGTTCGAAGTTGGCTTACAGGTGTGTGTCAGTCCAGGTAGACTAGAGGAACAAATTTCATAGACATGCATATAGATATAAAGAAAGGGTTTATATACAAAAGGAATGTGACACTAAGAAGGCATCCCAATCCAGTCCAGAACAAAGTCATAAGTCCGATATTAACCCATATGCCCAAAATCACTCTGTAAAGTCTCCTTCTGACTCACGAAGTCAAAAGTCTGTGGGTGCAGAATCCCAGCACTGGCAGGGGTCTCCACATAGCTCCTCACTTCCAGGGCTCAGGGTCCATCAAGCAGAAGCAACTCATCGCTGACAGAGGTCTCCATGTGGCTGCCCCAGCTTCAGAGGTCTGGCTCCATCAGGGCAAGGCTGTGTGGTCTCTTTGCCGGCTCCTCCAGCTTCTTGGACACTGCCAACTTTTCTTTTCCGTGATTCCTTGTCTCTGAGACTAACTCCCAACAAGTGGGGAAGATAGCTTCTCATCTTCACGAAATATCATGAGATTTCCCAGAAGTCTCAGGAGAAAGCCATGCCCACATAGAGGCCTCATTGGCTACTCAATGGCTACCTCCATATTAACAGATTAGACTCCACCCCCACATTTCGATCGTAAAATTAACATAAGCACATGACTGTCATAAGGTGCCTCTAAGAGAATACAACCATGATGAACAACCATGATGAGCAACCATGATGCTACAAGAGCAAGTGCTTAACTCTTTGATCCACCAAAAGACTCCTACGGGAAGCTTAAAACACACAAACAACAATGCATTTGAGAGAGCTATGACTCCAAATTCTCAGCTACTCTTCATACTACTCATGAATGAATTCTAATCAGTGTATATTTGTAATTTCTCATATTACTCAATATTTTATTCATCAACACATAATCGTGTGCACCTTATATGTGCTTTGCATTATTCTGAGCACTTGGGAAAGAACAGAGTTCAGATATACCTTGCCTATAGGGAAAGGAAAAAAGATTACTAAAAACTCACATATGCAAATAAGAAAATTTCAGGTAGCAAATACCTAAGAATACCAAGAAGAATAAGTAAAAGACCCTTGGTGAAAATACAAGAAAACTTTGGAATGAGTGGTCTTAAAAGCCAAACTGAGTCTAATAAAGAATATTCAAGTTTAAATCTAAGCATCCCCCCAGAAAAACAAGGTTGCAGAAGCAGTCTTGGTATTTCAGTCAGAGAAGGAAAGCATATATGACTGCGATTAAGCAGAAAAGTGAAAAGTGGACACAAGTGAGAGAGGCAGGAATGAGGATTCCTAGAGACAGAGAAGATAAGATTTTCTCATTTAAAAAGTATATTGATTCAACTATACAAGTATATAAAAAAATCTTGCCACAAAAACATAGATACATCTATTCTAAACGTATAAACGCATGCAGGTGTTGTTCCTTGCAATGTCTTTCCTCGGGATCTATACACTTCTGAAGGTGATGTTTCTATGTCTCTAATATTTGACGGATTCATTGCTCTTGGGTGGACACAACATCGAAATGGCAGTTTGCGCATCCTCAGGAGACTTACACTGTACTTTTTTTCAATGTTTTTTTGAGTTTGGAAACCATAGAAAACCTGAAGGGACAGGGGCAGGGATGAAGGATGAATGGGACAAGGTTTCCTGACAAATTCTTGTAGAACAGCCCTTCCTACCCATAATGCATGAACAGGTATATTTTTGTAATGGGGCAAAAATCCTTGGCATAACTTTCCTTGCTTTATTCTAATTAAGCGAGCCAGAGGGGCACCCTGAGTTAAGCACTGGGCTGCTGACCACACTCAGTGGTTTGAAATCACCAGCTGCTATACTGGAGAAACAAAAGGCTTTCTACTCCTGTCCAAGACGTATGGTCTCACAAGCCCACAGTGGCTGCTCTGCCCTTTTCTGTAAGGCCACTATGTGTAGGATTCAACTCAATCAGAGTAAGGTGGCTTTTCCTTTTCTTTTTAGTATTCTAATTAACGCTATCTATCAAGGTCACTACTTTGGGGGTTCCCCAAAACAGATGCCATAATTTCCTGAAGTATCTCCTTGAGGAAACTTGTTGGCATGCATCCATGTATCTCAGAGACATGTCTAAACATAATTTATTTAGAATGTACTTCTGAAACTGGAAGCATAGTATGAATATTTTTCACTGAGCACCATACACATTTAATTTCTATCAAGGGTAGCTTTTCCTTCTTAAAAATTTAAGAAGATTTTCCATGGTTACCTGCAAAACAAAAATAGATGTCCTAATTTAAATTTCACCTTACTTTAAATATTCCATCTCCTTTGATAGAAACATTCCCTTGAAAACAGAAGAGAAGTTTGGTGGAATACAAAATAACTCTGTTTTTAATTGCAGGTTGAATAAAAACATCAACCCAACTGCTATATGGTCCACTAATGACCAAAAAATAAAAAAATAAAAAAAGAACACAAAAAATCCCACTATCAATGAGCTAACACCAATGCATTCGGACCTTATTCAGAATTTCTGAGGCTCAGAATATTTATGGGATCCGATAACTTTAACTTTCTCCCTTGGAGAGAAAATTATGGGTTTGAACCAACGACCTTCAGGTTATCTGTCCAACACTTACCCAACAAAGCCATCAGGGTCTCTTGCTAGTCTTTAAGTCCATTTCAATGCATAGTGTCTCTATAGGACAGACTACAAGAGCCTCTATGGGTTTCTAAGACTGTAACTCTCTACAGGAGTAGAAGATACAATGAACAGGTACATTTTTGTAAGGGGGAAAATTTCCTTGCTTTTCTAGATTTTGGCATAGTGAGTGAATTTATTGGCTTCTGACCCCAATTCAGCAGTTTGAAACTCCCAGATCAAGCCTCATCGTTCTCCCCAATCATCTGGTGGGTCCCACTGACAGGTATTACAGTCACAAGTAGCGGGGCTTACGGGCGCTTCCCTTACAATGTATTTTAGCCCAGCAGTCACAGTGTGTTTTCATTACCCCCTACAGGCAGTTTCGGATTTTCAAAGAGCTTCCATTCTTTAGTAAATCAGTCCTGATCAGGAGAAAAACCTAATTTAAAACAAATTCTTTATTATTGTAGGTTATCATCAAGAGCTTTTATAAACCCCATCTTTATTTTCCTTTGGGAGTGAGAACATCACATAAAACTGAACAGATATCTATATTAATACAGAGATACCTGAAAATACACAAACTATGAAAATCTATTCCAATATTGAAAAAGAGTTGGGCAATGTTGGTAATTTGTCAGTTGTGTGTATGGTGCCATTTGTGGAAGGTTCTCAATCAGCTGGATTTTCCCTGGAAATGGGATGGTATTGCCAGTCAGAAAATTAGTGAGAGGAGTTTGCCTGGACCTTTTCTTCTTATTCAGATAACTTCCTGCTTCCCAAAACTGTCTACTGACTTTATGAACATGAACAGCATCTGAGTCTAGGTTTACTTTTGGTTATTAAATTATTTTATGGGGGGCTCGTACAACTCTTATCAAAATCCATCCATTCATCCATCCACTCTGTCAAGCACATTTGTACATTTGTTGCCATCATTCTCAAAATATTTGCCTTCTACATAAGCTCTTAGTATCAGTTTCTAATTTTTCCTCTCCGTTCCCTCTCATCCCCTTCCCTCATGGACCCTTGACAATTTATACATTATTATTATGCTGTCATGTTTGACACTGTCTGACATCTCCCTTCATCCACTTTTCTGCTGTCTGTCCCTCAGGGTGGGGTTTATTAGTAGATTCTTGTGATTGGTTTCCCTTTCTACTCCACCTTCCATCCACCCTCCTGGTATTGCCACTCCTACCACTGGTCCTGAGGGGTTCTTCTGATCTGGATTTGCTGTGCTTTCTCCCAGTTCCTATCTGTATCAGTGTACATCCTCTGGTCTTCCTGGATTTATAAGGTAGAATTGAGATCATGATAGTGGGGGGAACAGAGAGGAAGGAATTAAGAACTACAAGATTAAGAACAGCTTTCTTCACCACATTTGCTTATGCACCTGTTTTTTCTTCAGTGATTATGTCAGGAAGGTGAGCATCATGGAATGCTAATTTAATAGAATAAAGTGTTGTTGCATTGAGAGAGTACTTGAGTGGAGGCCCATTGACCATCTATTACATTAATACCATACCTATGTATTTAAGCAACTGAAGTTCTTGATTTAGTTTAGAAGAGTAAATCTATACAGCAGTTTTTTTGAACAATGAATTAGAAGATTGGGTATCTATGAGTGGACATTATCCTATTAGAATAGATGGTGGCTCAAGCCCACTCAGAGATACCAAAGAAGTAAGGTTCTGTGACCTGATTCCAAAGGTCTTATTCTAGAAAAGCCTTTACATTTGAGTTCTACTTTGCCCAGTTGGAGATGCAACGATTTATACTCAACTGGAGCGCAACTAACAACTACATCATCTTAAATTTCCAAGTGGGACTGGTACATATAAATCTTCAAATCAAAGCTCTCCTTCTGATCCTGATTTGGACTCATCATACTTCAACCTCTGACTCTTAGGTTGTGAGCCAGCAACTTGCCATTTTGTCTACTGATTGGGGTTCATTATCTTTACAACTATCTAGCAGTGAGTGAGGTCATGGAGTAATGAGAAGTTATGCTGCTTGTATTGAAGTGTCAGAAACTTAGATTAACCATTGAGTATAAAAGAGAACTTATAGACAAGAAGATTACCAATTTTTTGGCCATTGTCTCCTAAAGAGTGGTGTCATCTCATATTGAGTATGGTTAGTTTCCCAGGTTACAGACTTTTGACTTATGGATGGCTCATAATTGCTCTCTAATGCAATGTAAATGTGACTTCACTTTGTAATAATTGAACTAATAAATTCTTCATCAAAGCTCACTTTCACTTGTTTCACATGCAGCTTTTAAACCATTAGAAAGCCTTCATATCTACTCTTGCACATAAATAAGGTGAAATAAAGTGCACATGTCCACTCATTCAGACTTATCTACAAATCTGACCTAAAAGCAAACTTAAGAACCTATCTCCTCACAAAAGGACCTTGCCTGTACCCCAGAAAATACTGGTGGTTTCTATTGAATAGTAGCAAATAATGCCTGTTTCAGACTTTTCTGATGTAGATCACCATTCACTCATTGCCATCGAGGTGATTATGGCTCGTCATAGTCATTACCAAAATGAAACCAGAAAAAGCTCTTAAATATGACTTTTTAGGCTGAGCCCTGGTGGCGTAGTGATTGTGTGTGGGACTGCAGCCCACAGGGTTGGCGGTTCAAATCCAGCAGCAGCTCTCCAGGAGCAAGGCTGGGCTTCTTACTCCCACCAGGGCAGTCATGCCACACACAAAACAAAACAAAACAAAAATATGACTTTTTAAATTGTAAAGATCTACATACCTGCTGTTTGTTGTCATTATAATACTATTAAACAAACAATCTCAAGTTCACTGTCCTCAAGCAGATCCCTACAGGACAGAGTAGAAAGAACTTGCCATGTGAGTGTCTGGGAGTGTAAATCTTTACATCAGTAGAAAGCCATATCTTTCTCTCAAAGACCACTAGAGGTTTGAGCAGCTGATCTAAGGAAGACAAGCCTTGCTACTCACCTAAAGAGTCACAGTCTCAGAAACCCACAAGGTCAGGCCACGATAAGCAAGAAAAGGGATACAAATTAATTTGCTCCAATATTATGTTGTACCTGGAAATAGATGATGGACACAAGCAAAAACAGAAATGTGGTGCTATAATGAGGGAAAGTATGGGGAGTTAGGGCCCTAGTGACACAATGGTTACCTGCCAGGTTGCTGACCTTAACGACTGGAGTAGGCAGTCAATAGTGCCATTTTCAGAAAATTAAAAGTTTAAGTTAGGAAATTAGATTATAAATACCATATACCAAAGACTGAAACATGCATACACCTATTACTCTCAATGGCTAATCTAAGTTTAGGTGTACTGTAGATCAGAATAAATAGTCATGCATACATAAGTAGTTATTTACTGTAAGATAGGTGGTGTTTTCACTACAGATCAACTTTGTGTGCAATAGTTTCAACTACTCATTAGCAGCCCCAACCATTTTCCTTTCCTCTGCTCCCTGGTTTCTTTCTCCTTAGTGCAGACCACCATCTCCCACTTGAGCCAAGCTAGTCAACTTGAGTCAACCTACCATCAACTCCCTGGTTCACTGCCATATCTGCTCTTCCTTTCCCGTCTGATTCTGGTGATGGATCTCAAGGCGTACATGGACCTGGGAAATATTATGCTAAGTGGAATTAGCCAATCACAAAAGGGTGAATATTATATGAGACCGCAGTAATTAGGGGAAGAAAAAAACATGAAAAATCATAATCCTGTTATGTTTCATTCATTGCTTCCAGATGAGGATGACAGATTTCCAGCTCAGCTTAGTTAAACATGGGCTCTGCAAGTGGCATTCAACCATCTAGCCACAACCAAAATACAATTGCTTAGGATAGGATGAATTGTGCTTATGTGGTGTCTCTCTTCTTTTGCCAGCATTTTGACTGTGATTCCTAGCAAATCTATAGGGCAGAATATAACTAGCCCACAGGGATTTTGAGAATCTAAATCTTTATAGGCTTAGACAGCTTTCTCTTTCTCCAAAAAAGTGGCTACTGTGTTTGAACCACCAATTCTGTTGTCATCTGCCCAACTAACCCACGATGCCCTAAGATGAGAATGATGAAATATCAACTAATACTTGTTGAAAAAAAAAGAAAAGAAACCTCAATCTGTTTATGAGAATATTATTTGAAAAAGGGATGCCTGTAATAAATCAAATTTTAATGGATATATAGAACACATGTTTTTGGTCAGACATCTAAAGTACAATATATAAACCATTTATTTTCTTACAAATTATAAAGGTTGTCAAGCTAAATTTCATGCTGTGCTACAAAGATATTTACTCTCCTATATATTTACCTAATCTGGATACTTAAATTTCCTTAGATAATGTTCCCCTTTTCTTTTTTTAACATGTAGGAAAATAAACCTTTTTAGCTTCCCTTACCTGAAGTGAAACCACTAGGAAAAAATGTTGAGGTAATTAAAGACTACAGAAAATGTAAGACTTTAACTAATATGTTGAACAAGAAGTATTTTCAAACAAATCCTTTGGCAATAGTGTTTCCAATCTGAGGTTCATTCACTGTTTAATCATGTTATATTTACATGCTGCTAAAGAGATGCTGGTTTTATAGTCATAAATATACATTTAACAGAAATGCGACATTAAATTTAATTTACTGCGATTTTTCCTTTTCTGTATCATAGTAAGTACATTTCTAAACATCAGGAAACTTCGATTCAGTTTCTTTTTTATGCACTGTTCCCCAAATGACTAGTGCTATGGATTATGTCTCTCAATGTAAAACTTCTCATCAGCATATAGTATTAATGCCAAGAAGAACTTAAAAATTGTTATAGCAATAGCCTTTAAATCAGAGACTTGCATGAAGACAAATATGCACAGTGTAAAGAAACTTTCAAAATTATTTTTACTCACAAAATCTGCAAGAATACCAGGTACCTATTTTGGCAAATATAAGTTTGATTCACACTTAACTCCTCCACTATAGTTTAAATGTCATTTTTAACTTGTTCAATGTTACTCAAATAACATGAATAAAACATTGTACATTATATAATAATCAAAAGTACATTTTGTCAGGTAACCTCAAATGTTCTCTTAAGCATTTTCCATGCCCAATAATATTGATTTGGTCTCAATACCAACATTACAGATAATTACTTTCTCCATTCTCTTTAATACTCTTTATGACATCCAGAGTGATAATTTCAGTGGCTATATTAGGAGTGTTGCTCCTTTATTAAGGCCATTTGAAATTAAACAAAGAGTTGTATAATAATTATAAGAACCATTTTCCAATATTTAAAATGTGCTCTGATGTTTACTATATCCTTTGACCCTTGATGTTCTGATAATAAAGGCAGGCTTCTCTTTTATGGAGAAGGGAATCATGACTCATAAAGTTTTCGTGACAAGACCAAGGTCACTTTGCCAATCCACAAAGAACAGCCAGGAAGGTCAGTGCTACGATTAGACTCGCAAGGCTAGTGCTGCTTGTTCTATAAAACAGTGACATGACTTTAATACAGCTTTGAACCCTAATAAAAAACCAACACATTTTACGCAGTGCAGGATGGCCACTGCTACCCTGAAGTGGAATTAATTGTCTGTGTTTATTTTGATATGGATTATGCTGAGATTGTTATTTATGAGGTAAAACATTAAGTTTAGTTGGGAATATTTTTAGGATAAATACTAAAAAGAGGTGATGACATGCTAGCATCCTGTCCTGTATTTGAATTAATATTTAACAGAGGAAAATAATCAAGATGGTATTACAACATGAAAAAATGTCTTGAAATGATATGTCTTTAAATACATAGATGCTTGCCATTGCAAGTTGTTTTTATGGCCCAGATTCATTGCGGAAAGGAGTACACAAAGCAGAGATTAAACAATTTCTTATTGAGCCAAGGAATTCTTTTTATTTTGCTATATTTATAGGATTCATTGTCATTTCATTTTGGAGTTCCTTGTAAGGTACAAATACTGTTTCATAGTATTTGTAAATATTAGCTTGTATTTTTTTGTACAAAAAAATAAAAGGAAATCCCACTTCTACATGATATATTTCATCTTTGCTTTCATTTATCCCAAGGGTTTAATAAAGACTGTGGTCAGCACATCTTGGAAGGGATCACTGTCCTGCTAGTGGACCTCTCCTCATCCAGGCTGGCTACCATTTACTTTTTCAGAGCAGGGTAAGAATTCTGAATTCTGAAGTCTCAGTTCAAAATATATGTATTTTCTCTCAGAGTTTTGTGAACCTGAAATGAAAAAAGGGAAGCACACACACATATACATCTATTCAAACTTATAATCACTCAATATTTTTAGTGTTAGTCTTACAATTTGGATATTTCAATTTTCCCAAAATACTGTGAGAGATCTTATAATATTTCATTCTTTTAAAGCACTTTATGCCATTCTACAGATATTCAATAATCACTGCATATACAATAGCTTACGTTTTCCATAGTCTTTAGGAAAAAAATCCTATCAAGGTTTAAGGTAATGAAGGATGATCCACTTAGAGAGTGAGAATTTTGTAAAGTACAAAAATTTAAATTATTTAGATTCATACAGATCATATATTCTCATAAGCTGGAGTGTTGGCATATGACCTTCTTTTATATTAATCTTCTTAACGAAAATGGAAGACTTTGGCATTTCAAGTTATCACAGAGTGGCTGACCAGCTCTGCTGCGTCTTACATCTCTGCAAAAATTCCTTCTCATTGTGTTTAAAACCAAGGCCATTTGGAGTATCTGGGGCTTGTAATCATGACATAGCAACAGAAAATTCTATACTTTGAAAGAGAGAATCTTGCAATATGGAAAGAAAGTCAAAAATAGACAAATGCAAAACAAAATGATGAAGTCAGAGGGTTCATCCAGTGCAAAAATGGTAAATATGAGTGATATTTTCAAATAATAGTATTTACAACCTACATTTTTCTTATGTAGTCATTTATAAACTATTTTTATTAGTAAATTGCAGTTACCTTGTATAACAGTAAACCAGAGAAAGAGTGGTCATTGCTATTTTTTTGGTTGATAAGGAAATTCAAGGTCAGTAAATCCAACTACCTTGTCTAAGTAAAAGTGGAGCTGGAAGTCAGAGGTGTCTGACTTCCATGTATTTAATATTTATCCCACTGAAATCTTTGAAATGACATCCTGAGTTTTCTGTTTACAAATTTCCAGTGGGAATAATACCTGTGACAACCATTTTTATTCAAATGTCCAAAATTAATTAACTACATTGCCTTATATTTAACTAGGCTAATTTGGTACCATTTTCTTGTTCTTCTTTCTTGAATAGTGTACAGGAAATGAACACATATAACCAAATGCATGCTATCTCTTTCCTCTAATACTGAACTCTATGAAAAGACAATCTATAATAATGATAGATAAGAATTTTTTGTGAAATCTTAAATTCAATAAATAACTAGGTCCCTTTTCCGAAAAGGAATATGGAATATATACAGAGTACCTAATATACATTCCATATATACACATATGCATGTGGTCTATATGTACCATACACACACACACGTGTGTGTGTGTGTATATATACACACACACACCAGAGATACAGAAATAAGATCAAACAAAATAGGATGGAAAACAGTGATGACTATATGTCTACAGAAAATGATATATCCACTACATACTACCCCCACATGAGTGAAAGTTGTTGACATTGCATAAGTGACCTACAAAGTCAGGGAACAGTCCAGAAGAGAGCCCTCATGTATGACACCAATGGCTGAGTTCTTTTCAAGATTTGATTAAAAAGTCACAAAACCCAGTGAAAACTGTTTTTATATGGTTACAGTGTACTTCATCACCAGGAAACAATTTGAAATCTACCAAGGACAGAGTGCAGCAAAGTTACAATCATGGAGGGTCCATTTGCTCCCTCTTTAAAATTGTTAACAAGCCTGGAAACAATGCATGACAGAAGCAATGCATTTCTGTATGGAGAAATGCCCCTTTGAGCAGCTCCATATAGAAATGCTCCATACAGAAATGCCCCTTTGAGCAGCTCATCAACAGCATTGACCCCCAGGCTTATTGGTGCCCAGTAGTATGCTACTGACTAAGCTTTATTCTATAGTCCTTGCATGCATATGCATAAGTGTATTTAAGAATAAATAGTCAAATGTTGAATGGAAAAATACTGTAGGCAAACATTCTTTAAATAATTAGGTACACATGCACACTCCTCTGTATATGTGTGTGTGTGTTTCTATTAACAGATGTGAGTAAATAGTCTATATTCTACTTTGTCACTAAAAAACATCAAAAATAAAAACTTTATTGGGTGTTTGTGTTGGAAAGGACACAAGCTATAACTATGTAGTAGAAGTCAGAATGGCTACGACTGAACATCTGAGAACTTTGTTTCTTCTATCAAATGGCTGCAATAGCCTCATATGAGGGGATACCCATGCCAAAATGGATTTTTTTTCAAAGATATGTATATAATTCTTTTTATAAGACAAACTTATCACCTTCAAAGTATGTTCCATTACAAAATAAACTTTTCAAATCTATCAATTTCATTCTTGGAAACATTTCTCAAACTCATCTATTTGACAGTATCTCCCCTCCCCTCCTTTTATTTTCTTCATCTCTTTATATTACCAGGGTTGACTAGAGAAACAAATCTAGGAAGACTCATGTGTATAAGAAAAAGCTTTATATACAAGAACAACTGAATATTGAAAAAATATCCCAGCCCAATCCAGATAAGTCTGTAAGTCCAATGTTGGGCCAGATGTCAGATACTCATCTATAAAGTCCTCTTCAGACACATGAAACACATGCAATGACATCAAATGCAGGAAGATCACAGACCAGTGGATGGGAAGTCTTGTGGATTCAGTGGCAGTGTAAGCATCTCAGTGTTGGCAGGGGGCTCCATGTGGCTCCTCCATTTCATGGCACTAGTGTAGTTCTATGTGTTTGGTCACTCCAATGTCTCTCAGTGAGTGAATAAAGAGAGAGCATATTTCCCAGCTCCAAGGAAGAAATACAGGAGTTTCCAGAATTGTCAAGAGAAGGGTAGTCCCACAAAGAGGCTTCATTGACTATATCCAAACTGAAAGGCTAGACTTCACCCCTACACTTTTAATCCTCAAACTGACACCAGATAATGAAAATAATTACCACAGACCACCCTTTGTCCATTAGGCACTTTCTTATAACTCTTTAGCCATATATATTTTCAAACAAACAGTAATAAAATCATATCTGTACCTACAAGATAAAACTAAAATGCATCCAATTAAAAATGTGCCATCCATATTTAAACATAACATTCTATAAGGGAACAAAACAAAAACCTATCTCTGACAATTTCAGTTAAGTAACACCTACACCTTAATCCAATAATCCTGTGAATATAGTCCCCAATTTATGAAAGTTTGTAAGCCAACCACTTCTTATCTTTATCCTCTCCCCCCATTTGTGTATCCAACTTCTATACGATCAGTATAGAAATTTATATATCAACCCAGTTCTCTGAGGAGACAATCATATTTTTTGACATGAAAAATCATCCTCCCAGTTGGAACCTTGAGAAGTCTGTACTCATAAATAAAGTCAAATCAGGCAGGCCATCCATAAATTTAGCAGCAATATGTATCAGTTCACAGGCTCAAAAATCTTCTTTTCATCTAGTCAGGATCTAGTCAACTCAATGTGGGCTGACTCACTTAACGTTGCCTTACCTTTAGACCAGGGCTCCATCACAAATTTTCAACAAACCTAGGGTCCTTGTGCTAGGTTATGGACTTCACAGCAGTCATCTTGCTCTCATCTTTTCCGAAAGTTCTTATAAACCAGGTCCACGAGGGATCAGCCTCATCCCATCTCTTTATTGCTGCATTTCTTTTTTCTTTTTGGTGGGGGGACATCACTGCCCTCTGGTGGTTGTGGGAGCTATCCAGAGCTGCTCCTGAGAGCTGCCGCTGGATTTGAACTGCCAAGCCCGCAGGCCGCAGCTCCGTACTCAACCACTTATGCCACTGAGGCTCATCCCCCTATTGCTGCATTTCTACAACATCCACTCAACAAGTGACTCCAGCTGGTCACCTAGAAAGTATTTAAGCCACAGGCTTCCTTTAACATTCAGGTAAGAGAGGAGTTTTCTTCATGATTTCAGATTTTTATTCAACCTCAGACAAAAGTTCCTGGTTCAAAGTAGAAAAAAAAAATTCAAAGAGTTCTCTTTTTTTTTCTCCCTTCAATCTGCCAACAATCTGTAAGCACATCTTTTCTCCTTTGAATGTCATGAGCACTCAAGACACTGGGTGAGGCTTATCTTTACAGAGCCTTCTTTGCTGGCATGTTTTAAACCCATTTTGATGTCTCAAGGCAAGTGGGTCTACAAGTTCTCTATTTTTATACTTCCCAGTAATCTTCTATATAAATCCTCATATCAATAATAATAAACAGATGAAAACATTTTAAACAAAATAGGATCAGATACTACACACACTTTATAAAACAGTCAAGTTCAATCCTTATTTAGCTTATCTAAATTTGTATCTAAAATATTCCATTGATACAAAATATGAGATTGGGTCTATGTCAGTATCAAGCCAGATCCAGTCTTTCTGTCAGGCATTTTCTCTAAGCAGCATGGTTTCTGAGAAATTCAAGGGGCAACTTCTATCCCTGAGCTCAAAATATATATTAACAACATTTATTTTTGTCATTTCACACAGGACTAACCAAAGACTACAACCAAACAAAATAATCAAAACTTTAACTTCCCATATTCTTTCCAAAAAACAACCCAGTAAACTGCATGGCTATATTTGACTTCTGCCTGGACAAGAAGAAACACTCCCATGAAGCAGAGAGTGAACAATCATCTATTCTCCATTTTTATGCATTTGTTACTCCACTGCCAAGATGCCATAATGTGTTAGTCTGGGAGCACCAAAGAAACGAATCAAGGGAGACTCATTTGTGTATAAGAAAGAGCTTTATATACAAGAACAATCAAATATTGAGAAAACATCCCAGTCCAGTCCAGATCAAGTCCATAAGTCTGATATTAGCCCATATATCTGTCCACTACCAATCTATATAGTGTTCTTCAGATGCACAAAACACATGCAATGACATCAAATGCTGGAAGATCACAGTCCAGTGGGTGGGAAGTCTTGTGAATCCAGTGGTGATATACACATCTTAGTATTGGCAGGAGTCTCCAGGTGCTTCCTTCATTTTAGAGCCCTATTGTAGTTCCATGTATCTGGTTAGCTGCAATGTCTCGTAATGAGTGAGCAGTGAAAAAAGAGTGTTTCCTGCCTCAAAGGAGGCAATATAGGAGTTCCCAGAGTCCTCAGGAGAAGGCCATGCTTACATAGGGGCCTCATTAGCTATATTCTGATTAACAGACTAGACTCCATCCCTACACTCTTTTTTTCCTATTTTTTAAATAGATCATTTTATTGGGGGCTCATACAACTCCCATCACGATCAAAATATACGTCAATTGTATGCACACCACATTTGCATACCTGTTGCCATCATCACCCCTGAAACATCCTCCCTCCATTTAGGACCCCAGTACCAGTTCCTCATATTTTCCCTCCCTCACCACTTCTCCTTCCCCATGAACCTTTAATAATTTATACATTGTTATTACTTTTTCATATCTTCCTCCATCTGATGTGTCCCTTCACCCACTTCCCTGCTGTCCACACTCCAGAGAGGTCATATGTAGACCCCTGCAATTGGTTCTCCCCTTCCACTCCACTCTCCCGAGATCATTACACCCACCACTGTCCTGAGGAGATCATCTGTCCTGAATTCCCCATGTTTCTGGCTCTAGTGTACATCCCCTGGTCTAGCTGGATTTGTAAGGTTGAATTGGGATCATGATAGTGGGTGGGAGGAAGCATTTGAGAACTAGAGGAAAGTTGCATATTTCATTGTTGCTACAATGTACCTTGACTGACTCCTCTCCATCTCTACATTCTTATTCCTGAAATTGACATCAAAATTTGTAACTACCATATCACCTATGATGTCACATTGTTGGTCCGTTCATGTCCTTCTTCACTTGAGGAAACAAAAAGAAGTCGCATGGAGTGAGGTCAGGTGATACTGGCACCCCGAGATGGCTCTGTGAGCAGGTTCATTCCCGTGGCAGTCTGACACAAATCAGACCTTTTTTATTGCACACTCTTACACAATATCTTCAGAACCTCGAAGTAGAAAGCTTGATTATCTGTTTGATCTTGTGGAATGAACTCCAAATGTATCATCCTCCTTGCATTAAAAAAAATAAAATAAGAGCATCTTTATGATCTGTGATTTCACTTGACAAGCATTTCCGGGGCAGAGAGGATGTCATCTACTGGCTTGATTCATGTTTGATTCATGGCGTCTTAAGTATATCACCATATCTCATCACCAGTAGTGATCTTTTTTTTCGGGGGGAGTATGGATAGCTTTAGAGCTGTTCTTTCAAAGCATGGCATGTTTTCACAAGAAGGTCTTTTTCCTGGTCAGAACTGGAGACACACATTTTGAAGTGACCCATTTCATTCCTAAATCTTCCATTGAAATTCACTAAACCATGTTCCAAGATAGCCCAGATAACTTCCCCAGCTTATGAATGGTCCCTAATTGGTCTTTGGGTATAAGGGCATGGATTATTTTTGACATTTTTGTCCATTCAGGAAGTTGATGGACATCCAGAGTGAGGTATGTCATCAATTGAGATTTCATCTTTTGTGAAAAGAGAAAACCACTTGTACACTTCGTTTTTTTCCCAGAGTGCTATCCTTATAAGCTGTGCTCAGCATCACAACAGAACCTGCGATATTTTTCCCAAACAGGAAACAAAATTTCAGAGTCTCACACTGTTCTCCTAAATCAGACATTGCTGAGAAACGAGGTTGAAGTGAAACTGCTGTTAGGAAAACATTCAGAGTACCCAGAGAGAACCTTCCCAGGAGAAGCCAATGAGTGCACTAACTCAGAGCAAAGTGCTTGACTTGATGCTCGCCTAGTGTGAGAAAGTTATACTATGAAAGATTCCAGAGCAGCTTTTTTCATTTTGGGGGAGGGGGTCCTCGTTATCTCCTTGTATACATTATATCACATTCATTACTGTCAGGCCACCTAGGGCTACATGCAGCAGTTAAAGTACATGACCCTCGACCCAAGGCCTCAGTTTCAAAAAGGAAAGTGAAAATTATGCACTTTTCAGAGAGTGATTAGAGGATTGAATGAAACAATATACTAAGCACATTCCTGCTTTTTGAAATTTTCAATAGATAGCAGCAGTGTTATTGAAGGTCTGTGATCATAGTCTCCACAAATACCAAAATTGTCCTTCGGTCTATTGAGGGAAATTTAATCAGAGAGAAAAGCAGAACAGCAAGAGGTACGAAACTGGACTCGCACCTATTCTTTTTCACTATCACTAACTTCTGTCCTAAAGTGATTAGGGCTTTAAAACTGCATAAAATATAAGTAAATGTCAAAAATTATACTTATTTAGTACATACACATTTACTTAAAATTTTAAGTCAACCTTTCTCAGAGATTTTTATATAATATAGCTAATTTTCAAGACTAAAAAGGCAAAAAACATCCAGGGTTTTCATAAAAGAGTTTAATTCATTTTGTCTACACAAAGACAAAAAAAAGAAGGCCTTTGAAAAAATTAGAATACTGCTGCAAAGAGCATCTAAATTTGGAGAGACTTATCTTACCTGAACTTTCGAACCTGTTGAAAATTCCTCAGGAGAATCATTCTTTCTCTCATTATTTCTCTGCCTTTGAAATATTAATACTGGTCTCCCTGCTTTCTTTCATTTTATCTCTTCAAGGACTGTATACTTCATTTTCCTCTTATATGAACTTCAAATATATCTGCTATTTATTCTTCAATAGCATGGCCCATCTGCCTAACCACAATGATGGCAAGCCTGCAAGTTTACTAAAGAAATCTGCCCTATTTCAAAACAAGCTGAGCTCCTTCACCCACCAGCCTCTGACTGTCTCTCTCCTGGTTCTCACAACTCTCTGTTTTAGCTACATTCATGAAGCCTATTAGCCCTGGAATATCTTCTTTTAAATCTTTTCACTGCCTTCTGTATTTATAAGATCTTAAAGTCTGAGCCTGAATTGGCTCTGAAAAAACAATACAGGATGATGAAGAAATACACTTGTGATAAAGTCACTGCATCCATTTAATTCATAAATGTCCTGTCTTTTCAACTTTAAAAGTATTCCATGATCAGAGGAGATAGGAAAAACTAGGGCTAATGGTGGCCATTAATATATCTCTAAACAGGCATGAGAGAACCAGACTTGCTGGCTATTTAAGCTGACTTAGGTCATTGCTAAGAAAGAAGAGTCTGATTTGCTTGTCTGCTTGGGTGGGCAGGAAGGTGGTGTTTTTTCTCCTGCCCTTGGATTTGCCTACTCCATTGAAAACTCTTTTGATGCCAGAGAAGGGGAAGCATCAGTTGTTCATATCACCAGAAGGGACCAATTAGATTAGGTGCATCCTGTTTTAAAATCTCCTGAAAATTTGAAGGAATCTTACCTGTACTACTGATATTGCACACTGAGCCAGACAATGAACTGTCTGTTGTGAATCCTTGAAGAAAGCTTTATAGCTCTTCCTAAAACCAGGATTACACAGGCTCTCCCTGTTTAAAATTCTAAAATCAAACTGTAGTATCTTCTCTCTCTCAACGAAGGAGGCTACAGTTTAAGTTTTCATCTCTGAATGAAGACTACAAAATTTTACCCCAAAGCTGTATTACAATATTTTGATAAGTATTTTGTTCACTCACCCGTGAAGCTTCAAACCCACCAACTGTTCTGAGGGAGAAAAATGTGGCAGTTTAATTCTATAAAGATTATCGCCGTGGAAACCCGATTGGGCAGTTCCACTCTGCCCCGTGCGGTTGCAAAGGGTTCGATTTCACTCACCAGCACAGGGTGGTGTGGTACAGCGGTATCATTAAGTATTCGATATGTCTCAGGACAAAAGGATTGGGCAGAATTTCTCTGATTGGTTATCAAGACTGTGACTCTTTACAGAAGTAGAAAACCTGTCTTTCTCCAGAAGAGAGGCTCTTGGTTTCAAACTGTTGACCTGGAGGTTAGCAGCCTAACATAATCACTAGGGCACCAGAGCTCCTACATGTTTTACTGTCCTACATAAATTTATTGCTTTTGAAAATTTGGAAACACATTAAAAGACTTAGAACAGAAATTACTTTTTTTTTCTTTCTTTCTTTCTTTTTTTTTTTTTTTTTTGCAGGCATCACTGCCTCTGGTGGTCATGGGCGCTTCCCAGTGCCACTCCTGAGAGCCGCCACTGGATTTGAACCACCAAGCCCGCGGGCTGCAGTCCTGTACTCAACCACTTAGGCCACCGGAGCTCAGGCCGGAAATTACTTTTTTTAAGTCAGCAATGATTTTCAGATTAAGTTGTAAATGCTTTACTTCACAGAGAAGAAAAATAAAGTAAGAATGTTAAAATAAAAATTTCCTCAAATTATTCAATGAGTAACACACAGAGCTGGGATCAAATTATGTACTGCCATGTGACCCACCAGCTCTGTGCCGATTATGTTCCTCACAAAGAAATATTTGTCTTGACATTGTGAATTCATATTTCTTCATGATAGATTATATTCCCTCGACAATTGCAATTATTTGAATTTTGCCCTTTAGGAATTCATAAATTAAGTAAGAAGTGCATCCCAGGCATCCATTATCAGAACATTCCTTTGTGTCATCTATTTCCTAAGTAGCATGTGAATATTGTTTCCAGTTAACATATCCCACTAAAACCAAGTCCTTTACTGACCTCAAAATACAAAATGGCATCAATTTACAGGTAATGCAAAGTTATCACTGAATTTCATGGAATTATGACATTGAAGTGTGTTTAAATAAATATCAAATGAGAAATGTATATGAACTCTAAAGTTTTTAAATTATCTAGTACCTTTATTATCAAGACATACGTCAAGTCATAGAAAATGCATTTTCTATATATTTGGACAATACATAAAATTAGGAAATTTATTTTTAAAATAGCACCCGTGACAATACTGTATAACATGCTAATAGATTAGTCTTCATAGGCTTCATGTTACTGAACACTTTATTTTAATAAACTGAAGACTAAAATTATAATCCACAAACTGACAAGTGTTAGATTGCATTGAACCTTTTAAAAGGGAATTAAAATGAAGCTAGAGACAGCTTGATAGAATTTGGCAAGACTACTGACTTCTTGGAGGGACCTCAGTGGTGTAGTGGTTACATGGTGGACTGTTATCCATGAAGTTAGAAGTTCAAAACCACCAGCTACTCTGCAGGAGAAAGAGGGCTTTCTATTCCTATGAAGAGTTACAGTCTTGTAAATCCAATCTTGTCTGTCCTATAGGATCTCTATGAGTTTGATAGTAGTGAATGAGTTGCTTCTGCATTGCAAATACCTTTTTTAAAAAACAGCATGAACAGAGACTGTACACATAGAATTCAGCAAATGAAATGCACAGGAGTCAATCTGAACACATGTGTGGGAAGTGAAGTTTAATATCAGCAGCCTAAAGAAGGGGGCGCCTGAGCAACATACCATCAAGTTCTTGTATGTCAATTCAGATTGAAGGTGAAGAAAAAAAAATGAAAATCCCATGAATTTCAAGATCATTTAAGAACAGATATGATAAATTGTACACTAATTATAGAAGACCTGACAAGCTGTGGAATGACATCAAGAATATTGTACATGAAGACGACAAAGGGCCATTAGAAGACAAAAGAGAATGAAAATTCCAAAGAGGATATCTGAAGAAACTCTGAAACATTCTTAGGCAGTTGCTAGGTACCTTCAAATTGGTTCTGAGTCACAGTAAGACTGTGTTAAGCAGAAGGAAATTCTGCCTGGTCCTGCATGTTGCAGGTTGTTAACAAGCTCTCCTCCACTCTAAATACTGTATTTTTTTTTTATCAAATAATCCAGCCTCTTGGTTTATTTTCTCAGTACACAGATTGAACCAGTATGGAGAAAGGATACAACCCTGATGCATACTTTTAATATTGAAAGCCAAGCAGTATTCTCATGTCCTTGATCTATGCATATGCCCACAGGAGCACAGTGATGTATTCTGGAATTTCTATTATTTGCATTTTATCCACAGAGTATTATAATCCACACACTTGAATGCCTTTGCATAGACAATAAAGCACAAGTGAGCATTTTTCTGTCTTCCTCTGCTCTTAGCCAAGATTCATCTGAATTCAACAATGATGTATCTTACATCATGTCTTCTTCTGAATCTTGCCAAATGCTACTGCAATCATTGTTGAACTATCTTCAGCAAGTCTTTACTTAGTTGCGATGTCAAACAACCATCATTGATTATTAGACAAAACTGTTCAAATGTTTTTTCAATAGTAGTTTAAATTTCTCTTTTTTCTCAAAGTATCTTTGAATAGATAAAATGTCATATCCTGATTTTAACTGAGAAGTGAAACAGTTTTTTTCCCATATCATTGACTGGAAGCCAACAACTCCCTTGATAATAAATCATATAGCATTTGTAGTTTCACCTAGTGCTCAGTTTGAAGTTTGAAGTTTCCTCATGGAGTGTGAACTCCAGTGTCCAGAGGGACACTTCAGGGACATTTTCACAATGATATGTATTTGAATAGAGTATTTGAACCACGAGAAGAGAGTAAACGAATAAGCAACTGAAGTCTTAACTCTGCTCTTTACTAGTTCTGGGAAAGAATCCATGAAGATAAGCTAGCTGAGGCTGCAGTAATACAAACTATAGACACACACCTCAGGGGTCTCATCCACTCTATAAGACCAATCGTGGGTTAACTGCAGATGACTTCCAATTGTTTTCACTCTAAATTGAGCTGTGAGGGAAGCCCATATTTCACAGTTCTGGGGTTTTGCTTTGTGTCAGTTGAAAAATAAATGAAATTGAGGGCATGATATAAGTTTGTGAGAATTCACAAGTCAATGAAGCATTTGTGGAGGATAACAAGTTAAGTTCCAGTATTATTCATTTTAAATAGAAGTGTTTAGGGCTTGGTTGTCTTAGCAAAGACTTTTCTTATTCTATTAAGAATACAACTGGTTTTCTCATTATTAGTGATAGTAAGGTTAATGACCAGATTAATAATTGGTTCACATATTCTTCCACTTTTCTTATAGTGTCTAGCAAGCAATCTGTTTACAACTTGGAAAGCATGTCCTTTTTACTCAAAGACTAATTCAAAATAAAAGAAATACATGTACTTCGATTGAAAATACCAAATGTCAACCAGAAATTTAAAAAACCCTACATCTTTATGTATATTATTGAAACATTATATCATAAAAGAAAAAGAAAAATATATTTTTAAAAAATTAAAGAGAAGAGAAAGTATATGGTAGGACAATAGTAGCATATTCTTATCAGATTCAATAGATCCCTGAAGTAAATGTATTTTAAGCTTTGATTAAAAACAACTATCAATAAAAATTTCATACCAGGTAAAATATAATTCAAGAGGACAAGCAAATTAAATTTTAATACTACATCTTTTATTAATGAAACAACTTATGGATTCGATACATTAGCTATGTTACAAATATCACATGAGAAAGAGGAGTAGGGAGAAAACACAAAACTTGGGTCTCATTTTGTCTATTGCAAAAGCAAGATAAAATCAATATATATCAATAATAGATTATGCTGAAATAAAAACCATTATATATATATATATATATATATATATTTGCATTGGGGTGATATTCAATCTACTAATCAGGTCACAGCCTGCTGGTGACTCCTTGTGGGTGTGACCTCCTTATAGGGAGGGTTCTGGGAACCTCCCCCTCTGTTTTTGCTTTCACTTTCCTGTTAGCAGGGCATTCTGAGAGCTGCCAGAATCCTGTGGTGCTTTCACTGTCATTGGATCCACAAGGCTTTGCACTCACTGGCCTGGGATCTTCTTGCATTCTGCATCATTTCATGTGGGTGTGTGACTCTGAGTAGGGGCTTAATAACTATTATAGGATTTGTGGACTTGATCTGCTTGGGTATGGATGTTTTTCTGATATATAAAACTTCTTGATATAAAGCTCTTTCTTAAACATATATGAATGTCACTGGATTTGTCTCTTGTTAACCTGGCCTAACACAACCATGATGACAAAATTAAAATTATTTTTTAAAATGGGGGTTTAAAGATAAGGAATGTTTCCAGTGAATGGCTTTTTAAATTCTTCTGTTATTTTATAAAACAACAGGTACATAAATTGAGAATTTAGTAAGGTTAATCCTTACCTGTTCCTTCTTTTGGAGAACAGAGATAAAATGATTGGAGCTCTCATGAAATGTTATCAGCATCTACGTGTGAGTAGGACATGCTCCTACTGGTATGCTCCTATCTGATTTTAAAAAATTGAGAATTTAAATTGAGGAAGAATGCTGAAGATTTATAAAATATGCTAAAGTCTGAAAATAAAATATGAATTGAAAAATTATTTTGGAAAAATGAGGGCTGAAAAATAATTTTGTTTGCATTTTATAGGAAGAAAATTGAGAAAAAACATAACAAGCTCAAGTATTTCTATGGTTATTGTAAAAATACACCAATTAAACTCTTTTGTTGAAAAACTAATTTTCATGTTGGGTAAATAATAAGATTCAAAAGAGCTTTTAACACAATACTTAGCAATTATAAAGTTTCATAATAGAAGTAACAAAAAGATTATTTCCACAAATGATAATCTCTGAAGTATTTAAATTGACCTGTTACTTAGGATATTAAACATTAAAAATACCCAAAGACCTGTTAAAAGTGTAGACTTTTTCCAAATTAAGAAAAATGGTAATGCAATACAATTTTTCTCATTTTAAATGCTCAAGTATTTCTTTTAAGTGATAATATTAAAAGTTGCTCAGTTTATATCAATGCCATCAGTGTTATGGAATTTGATTAAGTATATAAATTAGAAGAAATTATATGGGAAATATATGTGTTGTGTTTTTTTTTTTTTGTTATATACCTAATGAGTTCTGACTCACAGTGACCCAAAAGTCAGAATTACCACAGTCCTGCATGGGTCCCATAATTGTCCTTGCGTTTGAGCCCCTTGTGGCCACAGTGTAAATCCATCCGGGGGAGGGCCTTCACTTTTTTGCCACCCCTCCTCCCCCTACTTTACCTGGCATGATGTCCTTCTCCAGGGACTAATCTCACCTGATCACATGACCAAAGTGCTTGAGAGTATTTGTCACTCATTATCCTTGCCTCTAAGGAGCATTTTGGCTGGACTTCTTCCAAAGCAGGTTTGCTTGTTTTTTTGACAGTCCATGATAGTTCATATATTTTTCACTAGCATTGTACTTCAAATGAATTGATTTTTCTTGGTCTTCCTATTGAATAGCATACTTCATATGTACATAAGGTGATTGAAAATACTGTTGCTTGAATAAGCACAACTTAGTCTTCAAAGGAACATCTTGATTTGCAACACTTCAAAGAAATCTTGTGCAGAAGATTTACCCATTCTTTGAAATTGTGACTGCTGCTTCCATGATTAATGACTGTGGATCCAAGTAAGATGAAATCCTTGACAACTTCAATCTTTCCTCCATTTATCATGATGTTAACTTTGGGTCAATTTATTAAAATATTAGTTTTCTTTACATTGATTTGTAATCCACCCCAAAGGCTGCAACCCTTGATCTTCATCAGCAGCTGCTTCAACTCCTCATTTTTAAAAAGCAATGTTTGTCATCAGGATATGACAAGCTGCTAATATAAGGGGGGGACCCAAAATAAACCAGAATTTATTGATTTATTTACTTATTTACAAAACAACCTTATCTCCTTCAAAGTATTCCCCATTATATTTAATACATTTGTCAAATCTGCAATTCCATTCTTGGAAACATTTTTTAAACTCATCTATTTAGATGGCTGATGGTACCTCCCTCCTTTTTTTTCCCACCTCTTCTACATCATCAAATTACTCTCCTTTGTTGTCCTTCTTCCTTCACAGAAACAAAAGGAAGAAACGCTTAATGAGGTTAGGTGAATAACATGAGTGGGGGCAAGAGAGATACACTGGGCTTTATTTTGGGGTGGGGGGTGTTGCCATAGACTGTTGAACTGAGATGGCTGTGCAAGCAGAGGCTTTGTTGTGGTGGCAAAACTGGTCCTCAGGATACCACAAATCAGTTATTTTTTGTTACATACTGTCTGGCACTCTTTTCAGAATCTCTAAAGAGAAAGCTTAATTAACAGTCTGTCCTGGTGAAACAAACACCAAATGCACTGTGAGTCGACATTTTTGTCTGTCTGCAAAGTTGCTGGTTGTCTGCATTGTGGTTTGTCATCAATCGACATCTCATCTTTTTTGAAATGAGAAAAGCACTCATGCACTTTAGTCTTTCCCATAGCCCTGTCCCTGTAAGCTTGTTCAAGCTTGTAAGCTCGTTCAATAGCACAACAGTTTCTGTGGCATTTTTTTTCTGTGTAGAAACAAACTTTCACAGCTGCATGCTGCTATCTTAAATTGGCCAGCTCAGAAAAATGATATCCAAATGAAAATGTTTTTACGAAAAAATTCATTGTGATTAAAAAGAACCTTTTCAGGCAGTGCCACTGGATGTACTAGTTGATATAAAGTTGCTCAATGCTTGACTTGAAGGACAAATGCATATTATGAAAGATCCACTGGGTGGAATATTTTCCATTTTGGGGACTGGAGACCCCCTCTTAAATCTTGGTGCCACATATTTATCCATATAATCCAACTTTTTAGCATACAAATTGAATAAATATGGTGAGAAAATATAACCCTGAGCAGTACTCCTTGGGATTTCAAACCATGCGGAATCCCCTTGTTCTGTCCGTACAGCTACCTCTTGATCCATGTACAAGTTCCACAGGAGGACAATGAATTATTTGATAATTCCTACTCTTCTCAAGGTTATCCATAGTTTTCTATGATTCACATAGTTGAATACCTTGGATAAGTCAGCAACAAAAACAACACAAAAGCAAGTAAGCATATTTCCGGTGTACTCCAGTCTCAGGCAAGATTGCCCTGACATCAGCAATGGTGTTCTTTGTTACAACAGCCTTTACTGAATTCAGCATGAACCTCTGGCAGCTGCCTATCAATGTATGGCTGCAATCACTGCTACATGATTTTCAGCAACATTTTGTTTGCAGGTGTTATCAGTGCTATGTGTTGCTTTGTAATCTTAGAATTCTGACATGTCACCTTTCTTTGGAAGGCATACTAATATAAATCTCTTCTAATCAGTTGGTCAAGTAGCCATTATCTAAATTTCTTTGCATAGTTCAGTACTAGCACTGCTTGCTTCTCTTGTTGAAATATTTCAGTTGGTATTCCACCCATCCCTGTAAGCTTGTCTATGTCTTAGGCATTTGGTGCAGTTTGCACTTAGTCTTTCATTACCATAGAGTTCTCGCTCATAATTTACCCTTGAAATGGTGGAATGTCAGCTGTTTTTTTTTTTTGCACACTGTGCATTCTTTCCATTATCCTTTGATGTCTTCAGAATCATACACTAATTTGTCCATGGAATCTTTCAATATTGCAATTAAAGGTGTGAACTTTTTCTTTAATTCTTTCAGTTTAAATTACGCTGATCCCATTCTTTCTTTTTGGTTTCGTAATTCTAGGTTTTTGCACATTTAATTGTGATAATTTATTTTGTTTTCTTGAGTTGCTCTTTGAAATTTTATGTTCATCTTTTCTAAGAAAAACTTTCTTCCATTTGCTTTAGCAACTCAAAGATTAAAATCATATTTCAGAGTCTCTTCTGACACATACTTTCATGATTTCTTACTTTCCTATCTTTTTAATGAACTTGGGCTTTCTTCACATCTGATGTTCTTAATATCATTGGATAGTTCTTCAAGTCTCCTATTTTTAGAGTTTACTGCATCAAATCCATTCCTTTGATGTTCTCGAAATATTGTTTGGTTACACGCAAGGTCATATTTGACTCTTATGCATGTGTTTGCATTTTCTTCAACTTTAACCGTGCACAGTAACTTTTGATGGTATGTTCCACAGTCATTCTCTGGCCAGTTTTTAGCTGCTGACATTGAAATTTCCATCATCTCTCCCCAAGGATGTAGTCAATATAATTTTTGTGTGTCATCAGAAAAGTGTATGTGTATCATTGCCTTTTGTGTTGTTGGTATTTGTGATGAAGTCTTGCAAAATTCTATCATGTAATCACCCAACTTCATTCTAGCTTCAAGACCACATTTTCCTTTTCAATCACTATTTCTTCCATTTTGTTTCCCACTTTTGCTTTTTTGCTGCCAATAATTATCAATGTATCTTAATCACTTGTTTGAGTTGCTTTAGACTGAAAACATGGGTAGAATTATTCAATTTATTCATCACTAGTCATAGGGCTTAGTTCTAATAATAATAGTTCTATTAATAGTTCTAATCATAGTTTTATTGACTGAATTTCCCTGTATAAGGTAGACATTATCCTATCACAGCATTATACTTCAATATAATGACCTACTGATGAATACTGCAACGCCATTCCTCTAAGTTGTATCATTCCCAATATCGTAAGTCATATGCTTTTCTGTTTCAAAATGGATAATACCTGTCCATTTCAGCTGAGTAAAACCTAGCATGTCAACATTATGTATTCCATTTCATTTTTAATGATTTCAAATTGTCTTAGATTCATCCCTCAATCATTAAAAGTGTTGATTATTAATTGAAATCTTCAGCTTTTCATTATCATCTTGAGTCATGCTTCATCAACAAATCAAGATCCTGAAGGTTTTACTCAAGAAGGCTTTACTCCATCCATACCAGAATGGCTAATTCTACTTTAAGAAGGCAGCTTCTATTTTGTGCTTCTGTTAACTTTGCTTTCTTTAATTGATAATGCATGGATTACACTTCTATGTAAAAAATGTAAATCTTCACAAAACAGGCAGATCATTTCATGATAATAAAGGCAAGATTCAAGCGGTCATGACTTTAATTTTATTTTAATCTATAATCAATACTCATGGAAGCAATGCTCAATATATCAAATAATGTATTTCATAGAATAAATTTTGATGCACAGCATTGCTTTGTCTGCAAAGGAGTACTTCAAGAACTAACATGCGTCTTACCTAAGCTATGATATTTTCACTTATCTCATATGGATATTGAAACTGGACAAAGGATAAGGGCACCAGGCAATTTAAATTGTGCTTTTGGTGGAGAATACTAAAAGTGCCGTGGACTTCCAGGAAATCCAACCTGTGAACCTGAATTGCTAAGAGTTTAAATATACTGTGGAACATTATCAGGATGACACATTACATGGGAAAGAACATGAAGTTTGTTAATGTAGAAGACCGCTGGAAAAGAAGAACTTCAATGAGATGGATTGATACAATGGATGCCAGAATGGTCTTGAACATAAGCAGTAGTTGTTATATTAGAATTCTGTCTGATGACACTTAACAACCCGTCTAAAGACTCATCTAAAAACCCATATCTGGATTTTCCAGAGATCCTGAAATGATGAGTGTTTCTTTTATGATTATAAAAAGAAGCTCTAGATAATAAAAATATCAGCCATACCCACCCAGTCAAACAATTTACCTTAATAAGTGATTAAATTTACAGTGAAGCCTGTGAGAATCTAAAATCCTTAGGAATGCCTTAGTTTGCGGAGGGGGTGGGGCTGCCTACTTTTATGTCTTTGAAAATTTACAAACTGACTACTTCTTCATAGTTCAAGAAGAGGAATGGACATGTTGGAGATTTCCTTATCTAGAATATTTCTGCTTTACACAAGTTTCTGTTTTCACAGGGTTAGACTCTGCTTTCAATTATATATTGTGTATATATTTGTATGTATGTCTGTGGATGAGGGAATTACACAAAAATGATAGAATAATGCCATTATTTTAAGTGCTATGTTTCCATAAAATTAAATCTCTTTCATATATATATAATATCTGCGAGTATGACTATGCAGTGCATAACAGAGCTAGAAAATTAAGCTTATTAGTATGCCCTTCATGTGTGCATGTATATGCTTATAGGATTTCTCTATGAAGACATTTATAATTCTTTTGGGGGTGGCAACTTTTCTAAATAGAATTCAGGAAGTAGTAAGATCTGTTTCTTTTTTCTTTCTAATGATGAGTCTAAACTTCCAGAAAAAATATACATTTTTTCCTCCAAAGCTGTGTGAAAGAAAATAATAGCTCTCCCCCAATGTTCAAATCATTAAAAAAAATCTATTACAAGCCAAAATGCCATTAGAGCAACAGATTCATTGCATCAAGCATCTGATTCTTGTGGTGGACACAGTATAATGATGACTAGGAAACTATCTATCTTCTTCCTGACAGGTGACCTATTTTAGAATCAGGACGGCCTTTTTCCAAGGGGAGTTACTTTACCTGTGTTTTTTCCTCTTAATAATTGCTTGCAATTATTCAGATGGTTTACAGAAAAACAAGCTCACTCCGACCCCCTCTCTAATTATATCTCTGTGTGTTGGGATATAGTATTAATTCATTTTGACATGATTAATCAGTTTTAAGGAATAAATCATTTGGGGGCTGCAACAAGCAACTGAAGCATTTGCTTAACGTATCAGCAAGAATTCTTTCCTTTGTTGTTTCAGGTTTTAGTCAAAATTGTTTCTGTTTTGCTTTGTTTTAAAGGTCACCAGGCAGAACACTACTCGCTGCCACTGAGTCACTGCTGAGTCTGTATGGGCTTCTGAGGCTGTAACTTTTTATGAGAGTAGAAAGCCTCGTCTTTCTGCAAAGGAGCTGTTGCTGGTTTCAAACTGTTGACCAGGTACATCCCAGCCCAACTCCTCATTATCATGCCACCAGGGATTCCTATCCAGGCCACAAGAAAGTGAGATATAAACAAAAGAAAATGTTAATTTAAACATGGGTGCTTTATTTTATAAATATTCACTATAATAAATATTAGAATTTTTCCCCATCAATTTGTCTTACTATGAAAGCTCAGTCAACAATCCACTGTCTTTCGAGATCCCTACTTACATTAATATCCATGAAGCAAATGTAAGGGAGCAAGGGAAGGGCCTTTGGTCTTCTGCTATTGATATCTTAGTTCTAACATGAAAGCAGCAATTTAGCATCGTGCTATAAATAGAAAAATATAGTGAATGACATTGGCTGATGTTGTGTGTTTAATATTCCCTTCAGGGTAAAATATGCCATAACATAATTACAGTGGTGGAGTTTTCACTGTAGGGAAAATTGTTATTTCACTTGACAATCAAGTAATTAGCTTCTCTACTGAATGGTTTACTGTATATTACTAATTAAGCTATCTACTGGAATTTACTTAAAAATTAGTGAGGTCCCTGCTGCTATAACATTAAAATGGGCAGTGCTATATAATGGGCATTCAAAATATGTGATCTTTTATGAAATTAACATATTTGCAGTTTTCTCAAAAAAATAGAGAGGATGTATATTAACATGTAACATTTGCACTCACATAGACCTTTGGGATGTCTTCATTACCCGCTGTAACAAAAGGAAACAACAACTACAACATAAGGGCAATAAATTAATATCTTTAAATATATTAATTTATTTTATATAAATAAATATAATTTTGACAGTTCGGGGGGTTAGAAATCTGAGATGATGGTCTGGCTTCTGGAAGTAATTCTTCTCTGTTGCTTTCTCTGTCTAGTAGCTGCCAATCCTCGGAAGCCTTGGCCTTGTCAATGCAACTACCAGGTGTGTCATTCTTTACACAGAGACCCCCTCGCAGTCTATATGCTATGGTTTTTGTAACTCAGAAGCCACGAGGTTTCAGACTCGTTCTACTCTGGTGTGAGCTCACCAATGTCAAAAAGAACATCCTTATTTCTTTTGTTTTGTTTTGTTTTTCTTGGGCATCACCATCCTTATTTCTAAACGGGGTCTTAGCTACAGGGACAAAGGTTAGGGCTTCAGTGCATGCTAATTGGGGAGGGGGGCAGAACCATGGCTAAAAATAGCAGGAATTATATTTATATTTTGCTGAATATTTCAGAGTATAAAGGGGAAAAGAAGAGCTGTAAATAACTAAACGAGACTTCTCCCCAGATGTTGTAATCGGCAAAATACTGAAATTTATAACTCTTCATAGAGGAAAAAAAAAGTATCCTCTTTCCCCTTGGAGCACCGGGTGGTTTTGAACTTCTGACTTTGTGGTTAGCACTCCAACATGTATCTGTGTATATTTCAGAAGGCAAACCTTGTCATCTAAGTCCAAAAGTCACGGCCTTGAAATAATATCGGGTGGCTGAGCCCCGGCGGTGTAAGTGGTTGAGTGCGGGACTGTGGCCCGCAGGCTTGGCAGTTCAAATCCAGCCGTGGCTCTCAGGAGCAGCGCTGGGTAACTCCCACAACCACCAGAGGGCAGCGATGCAAAAAAAGAAAGAAAGAAAGAATATCGGGTGTCCCACCTTGTCCCACAGGGTTGCTTTGAATTGGAATCCACGCCATGGTGGTGACTTTAGCTTGACTACTGGGTGAAACTCAAAACCAAGTGTGATTTCATGAGAGGTGCTATTAGTTTTACATATTCTTGAAAAATAAGCATTTTCTGTAGTTAAATCACAGAAACAGCATCCACCCCCCCCCCCAAAAAAAATTATGAAAACCAGTGCCTCCTGCTTTGAACAGATTTTTAGGCCCACATTTTTAAGTTTCTGGCAAAGCTTGTCTTTATCAACCTTACAAAGCAAACCTTACCCTCTGAGTCCTTTGTCTGATGATGTCTATATTCAAGGCTGTAGGTAACTGACTTTTGCTGTTTTTAGCACTGCTTTCGCTGTCTAAATCTAGTCAAGACGAATTATACCTGGGTTGTGCTGGCAATAGTTGGAGCACTTTAGTGAGCCATTCTTTTGATAGTTAGATTACACTTGTCTTCCCACTTCAGAGTAAATGTAATTTGAGAGGCTTGTTGCTTGTTTCTGGTAAGTGTTGTGACTTGAAGATGAAAATATGTCACACTAGCTTGTTGGCTCTACTTGGAAAAGACATAGAACTGTCACCAGGAAGAAGAAGGAAAATGTTTCATCATCTACATTAAACTCTGAGGACTTACAAGATCTGCTGTGTAAACAAAGTGGAAGTACTTTTTGGGCACTAACATTTCCCAACTCCAAAATAAGAGGTGCCCTGAGCCATATTTTTTTCATAGCTAGTAAAGGATTGTTGTTTGAGCAAAAAGTTTGCTCCTCCTACCAGGAATAGATTGGTTTATGATTTACATTGTATCTTAAGGAAAAATGCAGAACAAAAATCCCATTTTAAAAGGGAATGGTGGGAAATGCCCATTAAGGGATAAAGATCTATTTTCTGAAAATAAATACCCAGTTGATAATATTTTATTATATTTTCATAAGAGGAGGACTGTATTAGGAGAACATTATGAGAAAAATAACAGTAAAAAAAAAACCAGAAAAAAGCGTTTTAATCAGGGAAGAAAATTCATATCAACAGAGTTGTAACTCTAGGCAGAGATGGTTGCACGTATTTCATGTTGAATGGTTGTGTTGTTAAGAGCTACCCAGGTTTTCCTGAATCTTAATGACTTAGAGAATAGGCTAAAACACAATCTTCAAAATCATTACTGTGCTTGAGCCCATTGGTGCGGCCACTGTGTCAAGATATCTGGCTGAGGTCTACCTCATTCTATGCTTATTCCCTACTGTACCAAGCATGATGGCCTCTAGGAAGAGTAGCTCCTGCCAACATGTCTAGAGTACACGAGACAAACTCTTTCTACCCTTGTTTCTGAGGAACAGCAAGGTCATTGCTTTGCTCTGTCCAGTCAGTTTGGACTCTGAGATCTCCTCAGAAAGACAGATTGCCCTTTCTTGAACCAAGCTCATAATTTTGGCTATCATGAGCCCATTGTGACGACACCCATTATGTCAATCAGACTCACTGAGGTTCTTCCTCCTTTTTGCAGACCTTCCTCTTTGTAAACCGATGTCATTCCCTAGGGACTGGTCCCTCCTTAGAGCATTTTCAAAATATGTGAGATAAAGTCTTGCCAGGTCTACCTCTGAGGCATTCTGGCTGTATTTATTCCAAGACAGGCCTGTACATTCTTCTGGCTGTCCAGGATGTTGCGAATAATCTTCACCAGTAAGAGAACTCAAAGATATCATATTTAATTGGGTATTCTCGAGCTCCACGGATATTTATAACATGAACTTGGCTATTATATTTATATTTGCTATTAATTTCAAAGTATTTCTGAAGATAGTACATGCATTTTTCTTATTTCTCCATGAATTGATTAGGAAATTATATGTGCCAACTATAGGGTATTGTTTTTAGTGCTTCATTCAAGCCTTAAACCAAAGAACACTGATTGTTCTGCACATTAGTATTGGACTTGAGTAAGGTATATTTGGTAAATGTTACACTTATTAGATGATATTGTTTAATGATTTGATATCTGAATATTACATCAATGCAAATCTAGGATTCTCTGGTGGCGGTTGGTGGTTCTTGTTATTGCTACTATAGTTGACAACTGTGTTATTATGGTTGCTATTTTCTTCCCATCTTTTTTGTTTAATTTGATGCTTGGTGATTGTCCAGCCATAGTATTATGAGATAGTGTGTGAATTTCCATGTTCTTCTAAGCACTTTAGTGAGCAATCAGGAAAAGCTACATTGGAAGCTATAGTGCATGGACTCAGTTCTATAAACTACAACCTTTAAGTTATATCTAGATTTACAATTAAGTTATATGTAGACTTAGTTATATCTATGACCCCAAGAGTGGATTTTTAAGAGAAATGAAATAACTGATAGGCAGTGGGAGACCCTGGTGTCACATCTACAGACAGTGTATTTCATGTCTTTAATACATTAGGGAAGATTTATAGAATAATATAAAGGGAGACAATAAATTATATACAGGGATAGGGAGTATAGAAAATAATGTGAATTCATGCCAGTACATTAATATTTTTGTAAAATAGTGCAGATTAGAAATACTCACTATAATAAACAAGATTGGCCAGTCAGGATATATTTGAAATTCACCATACCTGCTCTAATTTATGCTGTTTCTCACAAAGTGTTCTTTAGTCCTGGAGACAGAGTAGAGGGATGAGAAATGAAATTGATTGAGCATTGAAGACTGGATGACAGATTCAGTAAAACATTTTAGATACAGTAGAATTTTAATATAGGGAAATTCTAAAATGATTGAAGAAGTATAGTAAATTTAAAATGAGCTAAGTGAACCTGATAGACAGAAATATTAGAAATTAAAAGACAGAAATATAAAGAGTAGCTGGACACATGTTGCATGGCACAATGTGGTTTGGGAAGGGTTAGGAATTAACAGGGATATTAGCATTACCAGAAATAAGCACAAGGACACATAGTGGAGAAATGAGACTTACCAGATACTTTCTTTTTTGGGAAAATGTAGAAGTAATTGTGGGAAATTTAAAGTTGTAGTGAAATAATAGAGTTTTGAAATTTGAGGAGGAGGGATGCAAATAGCCCATGTTCTTTTCCCTGCCTTAATTGCATAGAGAAAATAAACTCCTCAAGCTTTCTCTCATGTATCGATGTGTTCCTGATAGATCATGAAGAGGTAATCATAGTAGCAGGTCAAACCTTGACACAGAGCAATAGAATTTGCAGGCTATAGCACAAGTACAGTTGAGTGCATTTTGACTGCCTTGAGTGGGCTACTTTGGGGTTTTTACCCATCTAAAAGGAGCTTTGTAACACTTGTCCAAGCAGGGCATAGACCAAGGGACTGCTTGATGGAGAGGCTAAAGACCAGAGAGAGAGAGAGAGAGAGAGAGAGAGATGTGCATCCCAGCACAGTGGAGAAGAGGAACTGCTGAGGACAAAATAACTATATCTTTATTCTTTCCTGAATCTGACTTGTGATGACCTCTTCACTTCCTGGATAAATCCCCATAATCGTGAGTATTGTCTGTGAGCCCCTGGTGGCTAATGCACCGGATTATCAAATATAGCAGTGGTGTATTAGGTATATGCTCTGGTAGCAGAGCCAGATAAAAAAGGACAGAGGGTAGAGGTGGCTTTGTCATTCAGCCTTATGGGCATCATCCTTCTGCAGATGTCGACTTAGATTCTCCTGAACTTTGTGTAGTCGAAGGTTATTAGGCATTTCTTCAAATTGCTTTCACTCAAGTGTGAGAAAACATCTCTGGGAGCGAAGGTGTGATCTATTGTCCTCTCCCCCCCCCCCCCCCCCCCAACGGTTGCTGGTGGCACACCAGTTGATAGAAGTGTTTTCTGAATGTATGCAACACATAGGAACACCTCCAACTGCTCTGCAATTGTGAAAGTTCTATCAGGGCTCTGTAAGCTTCTAAAAGCGAAGTAGTCCATTGACAACAGCCACACTCTGTGAAGAAGGGCATCTCATTGTTAAAAAATTCTAGTAATTCTGAAGCTGTTTACTGTTGTCTCCTACTGAATGTATCCTCGCTAACATACACAAATTAATGTAGGTTTACAGAATCTGAGGTCAATAATAGTGTCATTATTAGCATCATACATCTTACAGATAAGGGCGCTGTGGCTCCATGACATGACAAGGGAGTGAAAGACATGTCAAGTTACTAAAGCATCCCTTTTAACTTAAGTATGAACCTCATTTATGTGGTACTCATCTACACAGAGTCGTATAGCCCATTTTAACTATTGATCTTTGTGAGGGAGTTAGATCATATTACAATGCGCCAAGGGTCAGTAGCCCTGGAGGAAAAGAAAGCTCTTCATCAGAAATTCTGGATATTTCCTACTAGGAAGATCAGAGTTCCCTTGCAGGCCACATACTTACTCATGAATACAATGGTAGATACAAGAAGATTGCACAGTAAAAGCCCAGGGATTTTTAAAGCCTAATAGAAGAAAGTGTGCTGAAAATAGAGTAAATAAGACTATGCCATATCTCAGTTGTTTAGTGCTGCATTTAGAAAACAATGATCTAAATCATACCTTTTTTTCTTACATTGAAGTTAACAATTATCTTGAAAATGTGTGGTTTTAAAAGCCCTTAAGAATTAACCTCCACTTCAGGTTTAAAACTATCAAACTGTAGACTTTTTGAAAGAGATTTCCAATAATCTAGCCTCTAAGGAACATATATCATTTAAGTAATTCCTTCAGGTGATTTACATGCAATGTAATCCTAAATAATTTTTTATATATGAAATGTGTAGGCATTATATAATTTGCAAGGACTCCTATTTACATTGGTGGGAAGAATGGATATCAGGATTGGATGTTGGAATCAAAATATAGGAATTGAAAACATATATTTCATATATTTTTCCATAAAGTTACATGACTTTCTAGTAAGCAATTTCAATTAGGGACCATTCAACCAAATCCAAGTCACTTGGGTATTAAGGTTTCTTAACTTAAAACTGAATCGAGGAATGAGATTTAAATCACAAGATAATTAATCTGAGATTGCATGTGTGTTGTACCTATCACCAAGGTTTAATAAGGAGACACTGAATGATGTGGCAAAATGAAATGACTTTTATAATTTGTGAAGCTGATAACACGTTCAGTGACTCTTCGAATGAATTGTTGGGAGTAGCATTTCTTTCAGGTGAAAAGGTTTATGCTCTCTCATTACCTAATAATACTCTGTCATCCTTGAGGTCCTATGTTTGAAGGGTGTACAAAGAAAAACAGAAACAGCCAGCGAAACAACTCTCTTTTGGACCTGTCTCACAACCCAGGTGGCATTTCCTCTCGTGGAGGGGATTCTGAATTCAGATGCGGATGGCCATCTACAGAAACTCTTCACTGAGAAATAGTGACACTCAAACCCAAGCCTCTTTCCAGCTCGACGCAGGTGCCAGAATATCTGCTTCATCTTAGATCTGACAGCATCTCACATGAGAAAATAGAACAATATAAAAGACAATATAAGAGACAAATAAACAGTATGAATATTTTAAGCATATCTTTTTGTTTAACAGTACAAACATATGAAAATTTTCCTAGTATTTCTAAAATGTGGTTAACATAAGCACGATGCAAGATTGACGTAAGAGCAGAATTCAGTTAATCCCACTCAAATTGAGGGACTAATGACAAAGACATACATTTTTAAAAGTGCTATGACTTTCGCTCTTTTGAAGGAAAAAGAAAGAAAACTTTAGCTTTGGAAAATTCGCATGATGCAGTCATACAAGCAATAGTGCATGAGAACACTTCACTATGTCCAGACGATGAGTGGACGCAAGACTAAGAGGGAAGAAGGAACCCAGCATCTTTTGATTCTTGACAAGAATGCTTGGTGTCTCGTTAAGCATGTGTGTGTAGTATTAGACATGTTTTGCCTGTGTTCTGAGGAGCACAGATATATATTGCGGTGGGATCAGTTTGAAAAACAAAGCCCCCAAACCAATATCCCTTTGTCTGGCACAATCTAAGAGCAATTAAGCCAAGTAGTCATGACTGCGGAGTTGGCTGTTTTTCATCTATGTCCAAAATACAAACAACTTTCGTGAAACTCAAAGGGCTATCAAAAGAAATCTGGAAATACCACACACTTTCTAACTGGCCTCGTTGTCATCTGGGCCCTGCTCATTGCTCTTTTCACATCTCATGACTTCAATTCAATTAGAATATTTCCCCATAAGCATCATGGAAGAGATATCTGGACTGACACAAGTAAAAGGGAATGTGTGAAATACTAAAACAGATACGCCATTTAACAGAAGCACCTGTTCCAGAAGATGAGCTATGCCTCTGCAAGTGTTAAATTTGTCACATGAGCTCCCTATCACCCCTACAGAGTCTCTCCCCCCACCCCTTCCACCCCACTGCTTCTACATTTCTTCTACTTTCTCTGACTCTCATTTTATAAAGGCTTAAAATGCAGGCGTGGAGAAAAAGATTCCCTGTGGGTTCACACAAGTTCAAATCAATGTTACAGATAAAGGGATAAAAATAAAGTGAGGAAGAAAATAGGAATGGAATTCAGATGCCAAATTACATCCTGGTTATTAACAATAATCCCCTTTAATTTAAACTAGGTCACTGTATGGTGAAAAGTGGAGAAAAAAAGCTTCTTGACCAAAATATGATACAGTATGTTTACCTTATTTATTTATTCATCAAGATTAAGCAACGTGTCAGATGTTTGGTATTTAAATATTATTACAATCCTGTGGGACAGATTCTTTTTTAAAAACCATTTTATTGGGAGCTCTTAGATATACCATAACATTCTATAGTTCAATCACATCAAGCAGTATTGTATGATTGCTACCCCAATCAGTTTCAAAAAGTTTTCTCTTTCTTCTTGAACTCCTTGATATTCTTTTATCCCCTCCCTCCCACAACAGGCACTGATATTTCCATTTGTGCTATAAAGACTGCCAGGATATGAAATGTGTCCCAAATCTCTGAAGTAATTAGGGCTGGCACTGGGATTTAAGAACCAGTTTATTCAATCCCATTTGTGTACTCCTTTTTGCTGTATTGTGGAAGGCATTGGTTTAAAGATATTTTGCTAAGAATTTAAAAGGGAGTAAAGCAAAAAAGGTTCAAAGTTTTACACTATATGTAAGAAGCAACGAAAGACCTCTGGCATTTGGCTGATAATATTTGAGAGAGAGAGATACTAGTTATAGTTCTAACATTTTATTTATACATAACACCACATCATAACAATATGTAATGCTATGGACAGTCATCCCCATTCATGGACACAGTGGAACCTCTGAGAGCCCTAGACAGCAATGGGGTGACTTTGTTTTACCTGGTCTCACCAGTTTTCTCCCTTTGATCAACAGTGTGTGTGTGTGTGTGTGTGTGTGTGTGTCAGTCTGAGTAGACTAGAGAAACAAAAATTCAAATGTATGTAAGACAGTTTTATATAAAGGGTATGTGTTCATTAAGAAAGCACACCAACCCAGTGCTGCCCAAGCAGATAAGTCTAGCATTAGCCCATGTGTCCAACATCAATCAACAAAGGGCCCCTCAAACTCACAAAATACTCGCAATAACATCGATGGCAGAAGAAAAGTTGAATCAGTGAACTTGTAAGCATCCCAGCACTGGCAGGGGTCTTCATGCGGTTGCATCAGCACCCAGGGCTGTGTCAGAGTAGGTCCATGTGGCTTCTACTCAGGGAGGTCTCACAGGAAGCGAGTCTTGCCAGCTGAGGCAGAGAACTAGCTAAGGCAGCTGCGCACTGGTCTGACCATCAGAGAACATGAAACCAGAACAAGAAAGGCGAAGTGCTATACCTCTCTATTAAGAATTTATCCAAACTGTTTGCTGGAACAATAGTCATCAGGAGAGACCAATCCCAGGAAAAGGACACCATGCTTGGTCTAGTAGATGAGCCGGCCAGGACAAAGAGGAAGAACCTTTAGGAGATGGGAGGATGCAGCAGTGACAACACTGAGCTCAGGCTTAACCACAATTGTGAGGTTGAGGTAGATTGAGCACTGTGTCCTGCTGCAGTGACGAGGGTCATTGTGAGCCTGTAGTGACTCAATGACACCTACCAAAAACAACCCGTAGGCATCTGATCCCACCATCATCCAGATAGTTCTTCTTTCCAGTTTTATAGGACTGCCAAAGATCATTTCTTATGATATGCCGTTCTTTCAAATTATGTACAAACAAGCACATATACAATGCAACTAAAGGTGAGGGTTAAGTTATCTCTTAATAAAAATACATGCTGAATGTCTAGTTTGGGATTTTGATGTAATCACAGAGTTTTCTAAGTCTATAGATTTAACACACACACACACACACACACACAACTAGTCAACTTAAGTTTTCCAAATCCCTTCAAAGCTTTTTTTGTAGCTGAAAACTGTGTTTGACACAGAGTGACAGTGCAAAAGGAAATGGGACTCTGAGCCTTTACCTCTGACTCTTGCACTTCTAGGAATTAGTTCCAGCTTTCATATCTGCCTTTATTTGTATTTGGGTTGCAATGCTGACAGGTTTCTGATTTTGTCTGTATCTCACAGAGTCCAACTTATAGAAACAATCCATTAGGCTGAAATAATTGTTTTACTAGAAAATCTTTGTTTTCCTATTCAAACAAATTTCCGCTATACCTAGGTTATGGTTTTCACAGATCTTAAAGTGAATGCTGAAAAGGGAGATTAAAGTCAGTGGATCATTCCATATATGACTCAATGCCTTATAATGAATCTAAGTATAAAGAATAATCTGGATAAATAATCTGGATAAATCTGGATAAATAATTTGATCATTAAATCCCTCCATAAAACCTTAAAAGGATCCCTGATGGCACAGTGAGTTATGTGTTGCACTATCAATAACAAGGTCAGTGGTTCAAACAAACCAGGCTTCTCATGGAAGAAAAATGATACGCTCTGCTCCCCTCAAGGCTTAGTCTCAGGACCCACAGGCGTGGGTTCTACTTTGTCAGAGAGGGTCACTGTGAGTCAGAATCTAATGAATGGAAAATTTAGGGGGCGGGGGTTTCCCCTTCTTCTTGCTATTGTTGAATTGATTGAAAACCATGATCTATTGAAAATGAATAACTGCCAATATTTCTAAAGCCACACACAGTTGTCCATAAAAATGAAAAGAAAAAGTTCCACTTTATATTTTCTTACTTATACATAGCTTATATTTTCTTATAGACATAAACTTTAAAGCCCTAACGAGAGTCACAGGAAACCTGACAAAGCCGATAGCCATCCAGTCTCTTTCTACTTCAAAGGTAGAACAAAATTGCTCATGGAGCTTCTTTATGGAAACAAGCTGCAACTCCTTTCTCCCAGAAACTGATGGGTTCCAATGACTGATCTTTCAGTTAGCAACTAGGTGTTTTAAACACTGGACCACCAGGACTTCAACTTTCTGTGAGCAACCACGTCCTCAGCATTAATTATAAGAAAGAAGGAGGGGGCTGAGCCCCGGTGGCATAGTGGTTGTGCGCAGGACTGCGGCCCACTGGGACGGAGGTTCAATTCCAGCAGTGGGGCTGGGCCTCCTACTCCCACCACCAGAGGGCAGTGATGCCCAAAAACCAAACCACCCCCTACCAAAAAAAAAAAGAAAGAAAGAAAGAAGGAGGGTAGTTGATTTGGCATTTATATATTAATAGTATTACTTCTTTTATACATGGGAGAATTGGGGCACAGAAGGTCTGTGGCATGCCTGTTGCCAGGTGCTGTCCAGTCAATTCCAACTCAGAAAATACTGCCCCCTCTTGGTACCCTCCTTATAATATTACTATAATTGAGATCATTGCTACAGTCACTAGGACAACACATCTCATCAAGGATTTCCCACTAACGCACTGACCTTCCATTTTACCAAGGATAATGCCCTTCCTTAGGGATTGATAGTATGTCTGAAGGATGTGAGCTGACTCCTGGCCAGCCTCACTTCTCAAAAGCATTCTGGCTGTTTTTCTTCCAAGACAGATTTGCTCACTCTTCCGTCAGTCCACAGTGTGTTCAATAGTCTTCACCAGCCACTTAATACAAAGGGATCAATTATCCTCCAGTCTTCTTTATTCATTTCCCCATTTTCATGCATATGAAGCAATTGAAATTACCATGGTTTAGATTGGGCACACCTTAGCCTATAAAGAGATATCTTTTCTTTGCAACATTTTAAAGTCATCTTGTGCAGCATATTTGTTGAATGAAATATGTTGTTTTGTTTCTTGTGTGCTGCTTCCAAGGGCATTGATTGTGTACCTAAGTATAATGAGATTTTTGATGTCACTCTTTTCTCTATACATTATATTGTTAATTATTGTTTCAGTTATGATGATTTTTTTAATTTTCTTTAAACTATAACCCATATTGAATACTGAAGTGTTTAGTTTTTGTTAACACATGGTACAAGTCTAAGGTGTCATAACTATTCAGTGTTGGGGAGGAGTAGCTTTATGTTCATAAAAAAATAGTTCAAATAAAAACATTGAGCTATTATTATTAAATTCCAGAGTTTCTTCATAAAAAATGATATCCTAATTCCTCCAAAAAATGATTAGAAAGGTAGCCAAAGAGTATGGAGATGTTTGATACATAACTTCCCTTTCTTTAAAAAATGAATATCAGTGGGTACTGCCAACATCCACAGATTCATTTTAAAATTAAAATCACTCAGCTATTTTAAATAAAGATGCTACAAATGATACCTCTCTATATTTTTCACTGCAAAAATAAGCTTGCAATTGTAGTAACAGAATGGTAGGTTTAGAAAATATGTTTGCTTTTCCCAGTAGTTGGATATTTGCAATTAGTTATCAAGTCATCGTAAATTTTCTTTTGTTTACAGTATTGAAAATAAAAACACTCATATTCCTTATTGATCATGATTCGAAAGAGAAAAGGAAACTTCATTTTCTCTCCTCTGATAGCACCCTTTCTCAGATAAGAAGAAATAAAATTTCCATTTGGTTCTGATTACCAGGAAGCTTAAAACTAAGAGCTAAGTTTTCTTTCATTTTCTTTGTTTGTGGTATCTTTATGTGTTGCATGTATTTTTATTCCAGTATACTACAAATAATTTTAGCACTTGTTTCAGTACAAACAAACATGCAAAATAAATGTGTGAGAAATATCTTAGCGTTATCACAGATGCCCATTTTCCCAATGTGTTTTGTTAAATGCATTTTATTAGAAATGTCTTAAAAAAAAAAACAAAAAACAGAACAAGGGCTGAGCCCCGGTGGCGTAGTGGTTGTGCGCGGGTCTGAGGCTCACTGGGACGGAGGTTCAATTCCAGCAGTGAGGCTGGGCCTCCTACTCCCACCACCGGAGAGCAGTGATGCCCCCCCCCAAAAAAAATAGAAATGTCTTAAGCAAGTCCCCACTCAACCACACTCTTTCTTTTTTAATGATTGATACAGTTATCCCAAAATGGTGAGGCATTGTCTCACATACTCTGCACACATTATCAGGAAACACTGAGCCCTTGAAAAGGACACTAAGCTGGCTGCTGTAGAAGGGCAGTGTCAATAAGAGAGACATGGGACTTGATGGATGGGCGCAGTGTCTGCAATAGTGGGCTGCTCAAGTATAGTGATGATCGTGAGGCTGACAGAGGACCAGACAGTGTGGGATTCTGTTGTCCACAGTGTCGCCATGAGCCAATCATGACTCCAAAACACCTGACAGCCACAGCAACAACTAGGGATAAGGTTTTGCAAAGTTCATGGAAAAATTCTAAGAAAGTAGATAAGATAGTAGAATTTCACCATGAACTTTTTGAAGCCCCTCACAGATATTGTTTTGGAAATAATTACTTACCTTTCCTTTCTCCTCTTTATGTTTAGAAATTGAGTTTAATTTTTTTAAAAGCACATTAGAGCTATTCTACACCACCCTCAGGGATATTTTAGGAGCATCACAAACTGTCTGACAATGAACTGAGTTTGCATGTCTTGCTGAGACACCATAGTTGCAATTAATCTTAAATGGAATGTATATAGTGGTTTCAGTTTAATCCTTAATGGACTATACTGTACATAATAAAATTACCACAGAGAACTGATGAGCAGCATTTAATTAGCAGACGACAGCCCAATCTTAATGAGCACAATATCTAATTTCTCAAAGACATTGAGGAAAATATGTGCAACATAAGAAAAACAAAGCGAGGAGCTGATTTAGAGTTAGATTTCTGTATCTGAGGCCACAGGAACTAATGGAGGTCTGGATTTTGACATGTGACGTGCTCATGGGTAAGCACTATTGCACAGTGATTGGTTAAGAGGAGGCTATGGGTCACACTGTCTGGTCCTTGATCACTAACTCACTCTCTTAGCATTAGGTGTCCACAAGAGACAGAGGTTTGAGTATGACTAGTTCCTGGGTGGAGGAAACAGACGGTGTGCTTGGCTGTTACCCAAAGCTTGTAAATTTGGATCTAACAAGTGGCACTTTAGAAGAAAAGCCTGAGGACTGGGATAAATCAGAAACATTTGCCACTGAAATTATGAAACAAATTTACACTTTGATACACATGAGGTTGAGATTATGGCAACTGGTTTAGAAGTCAGTAGAAGTCAGAGAGAAGGAAAGGGAAATTAATCAGGCAAAGGAGAAAAGCAAATGTTAATAAGCTGAGGTCATTGTCATTAAAAAACCCTCAAAGCCTTGGGATTATCTTCCAATAAGTAAAATAAGCAAAACTTTTTGTGGGCACTTTCCTAAGTAAGAAAATGGAGGAAAAAACCATTTTCCTCTCAATGTCTTCAAAATAAAATTTTTCTCCCTAGAATATTATCTCGCCTATGTCTGTGAGTTACTTTTAAATGAACTCTTAGTTTCTCATGTTTTTCAGAGTAGTGATATTCTCAGGTAGGAGATAAGTGATATTTAGAGGATTCATCAGGTAAGACACTGCTAGTTTAGTCCTGGTAATTCTGGCTGGAGTCCATGTAGATTGGATCATCATGATGGTGGCTGAGAAACAAATCGTCAAAGTTTCCATAAATGTGAGGTTGAGCTCATAATAACTCCACATCTATGCAAGAATGATTCAAATGGGACTGTCACTCTTTGATCTCCTTACCTTATTCTGACCCAACCAATCCTGTCATAGCTGTTTATTCTCTTGAGTTCCATAATTCATTGCAAAGGCCATGTAGAACTCATAGACAATACTCATAATTATGGAGCTTATTAGAGATGTTAATAAGTCATCACAAGCCAGGATCAGAAAGTATTAAGGATGCATTTCTTTTTCCCATGGTACTTCCTCTTAGCCATGCCAGCAGCCATGTCTTTCTGTAGTTCTCAGCCCTTTAGCCTGTGGCACTTATTCCATGGGTAGGGAAACACACAATTCTGTCTTGTGACCAGAATTTGGCTCTTCTGTCTATCCTACGGTCTCGGTGTTATGCCTCCACCTACATCTACTGCCTCCACGACTTCAGGCAAGGATCTCACATGGACCCTTGGCTCTTCTTGCTGGGTATGGTGGTCTTCATTTCTCCTCTGATATGGCTCTTTCATAGACAAATGACAAATTTTATCAGCCTCCTAGCTAAGTCACCTATATCTTATTTGCAGTGATTGGGTGGGAGTTACAAGATTATAGTTAGAAGAACAATACCAAGAAGTGTCACTTCTCTCAAGAACCATTAGTTCTTGATCAAATGCTACCTCCTGACATGGGTGGATATGGTCAATTCTTTCTGGTACAGTGACTCCATAAAGCTTTCATTTTTCTTTTATACTTTCTGCATCTTTTAACATTTTGCCTATAGAATTCCTCAATATTATAATTCAAGTATTGCATTTCTCTTCAGGTTTTCTGGATTCAGACTGGCTAGTTGTGTTCTTTTCTTCTGATGAGGCCATTCTAGTTCTTTGCATATTTCTTTACGACACACTTTAAAATCTTAAGTTCACCTTTTTTCTAATAATTTCCTGCTTTTATATTTTGCAATATATATTGAAGAGCAAGTTTCAGAGTAGCTATCCAAATTGATTTCTATCCCTTCCTATTTTTTTTAATAACTTTTTGGTTTCCTCATGTATGTTATCGTTCATGTCATTCCACAACTCCTCTTATACTCTGTCATGAGTGTTTAAAGAATTAAACCTAATTTTGAGGTGACTTCTAAAGGAATATTGGATATACTCAAGGCCATGTTTTGACTATTATGTATATATTTTAATTTTCTTCAGCTTTGATTCAAACTTGCTTATAAACAATTAGTCTTTGATTGCTCAGTCATTACAAGCCTTGCTTTACAAATAATGTAAAGATTCTCCACTGTCTTATTCCACAGAGATGTTCACTTGGATCCTTGTCTATACAGTCTTGTTATGTCCATATTTAGAATGGCCATGTATGTTGGGAAAAGCTACTTGCAATGAATTAGCCATTCACCTTGCAGCAATCTATCATGCCATTTCTGACATAATTTTGTCGTGAATTCTTGTTCTAATTTCCAACACCAATGATGATCAGTAGATCTTGTCTGCATGTTTGATGAATTGCAAACTGAAGAATTGGTAAAAGTGTTCATTGTTTCTACTTTGGTATCAGTGAGCAGTGATTGAAATTGAATATAAATGATAGTTGAACTAGCTGGATTTCCTTGTAGGATTATGTATGTTATCCTATCACTGACAACATTATATATCAGAATAGACTTTCTCCTGCTTCCCCCGCCCCTCACCTCCCACAGGTGCCTGAGGACATAGTTGCACTTGTATCTGTCTGAACAGTAAACCAGGTGATTTTTATGACTTGGAGCTTTGTTACATATATTTTTCTTCCTCTAAGTCTAGAGACATCTCATGTGATCCCTTTCAGAGTAACTGGTATTGGTAACGCATGCAGGCTGGTGACACACAGCCCCTCTCAACTCACTGTCAAGCGGTCTGATGTTCACATGATCCACTGGACTAATGGTTCCTTATGACTTTGATTTTCTTTGCTGTTCTAAACAAGGAGAAACCAATAGTGACACTACATGTGCCTGCTCCTGAGATTTTAAAGCCCATATTGCTATGCACCAGAGTGACATGAAGAACACTGTATTTTCTCATTGTCATACCAATTGAAATTGACCTTGGTGTCCCATGAGACTATGACCTTTACTCTAACCCAATGACTCATTACACTACAGAATAGTAGACTTATATGTAGGCATCTTATTTTTATTTTCTTTTTCATTCTAGTAGCAATGCTTGATTTTTAATGTGGCACTTTCAAAACTGTACTACATAAATTTTTTCCTTTGTATAGTATTTTTTTCTGAATACTGTATATTAACATCATAAAACTTCCATTTTCCCCACTAACAGTGAGTTTCTTTCTGCTTTATTGCTATAATTCATTTAGATATTTTGTAGTTATCACTCTGTGGAAGAATTTTCTTTAGCATATAAAGCATAAATGTTCAATAACTTCAATTCCAAAAGAAAAACCCAGATATATTAAAACAAAATGGAATAATTAATTTAAAATATGCTGGTCCCTTTTCAATCTTATACCATATTTATTGTGACTTTTATTTAGTCTCTTTTGATATTTTTTCTAGACCTTTTTTACCCCTTAAAGAAATGATTTGGGGATGAGCCCTGGTGGCGTAAGTGGTTGAGTGCGGGACTGCGGCCCACAGGCTTGGTGGTTCAAATCCAGTGGCAGCTATCAGGAGCGGCACTGGGTGGCTCCCACGACCACCAGAGGGCAGTGAGGGCCACCAAAAGAAAAAAAAGAAACGATTTGGTTTAACTCACTTTGTGGTGAAATTGTGTTAAAATAAGAAGCTAATGTCTCTCTATATTTACAAAGTCTAGCATTCATTGTGGTGTAGAAAGAATACAAAGAAAAAATACAGTATTTATAAATTAAGATTCAAAATAAAATGTTAGCGTCTATTCTCTTAAAAATAAGACATTACAGTTTGAGCTCCCAAAATGGACTGAATCAAGAAGGAAATACTTCTGGATGGGCAGTGGGGAGGAAAGAATGATGGGATCGACTGTACCTGGGGGACATAGGGGAGGGGAAAGAAGGGGGTGTGGACAAGAGAACAACACGTGGACCAGAATCAGTAGCGAGGAGGTTGTGGGATGCCTGGTAGGGCTTAAGCAAGGGTAATGTAACTGAGAGGAAGTTCTGAAACCCAAATGAAGCCTGAGCATGATAGTGGGACATGAGGAAAATAAAAGGAAATAGAGGAAAGAACTAGAAGACAAAGGGCACTTATAGAGTTCAAAACACAGGCCTGTCCATATGTAAATATAATTATTTAGGACAAGAAGGAAACATATATTTATAGGTTTAGTACTAAGGTAGCAGAAGGATCCTGAGCCTCCCCTCAGGTACTCCCTCAATGCAAAAACACTTTGTTCTTCTAAACTGGTATTCCACAATGCTCACCAGCCTGATATGATCACCAAAGTCAAATGAGTGCAAAAGCAAATGTGGTGAAGAAATATGATGGCACCCAGTTATCAAGAGATAGAACTAACAGAGGGATGTTGGTACAATTGTAGTAGAGCAATTTTGTTATGACAAAAGAAACTGTAGCTTGAATTTGAAAGCATCAATTTGATGGCAGTGAGTTTGCATTTGGCTCTGTGCCATTCAGCCATGAGTTAGCACAAAAGGCAATATTGTGTCTTATAGTAGAAAACAATCTTGGTCCTACTGATAATTTCTATGGAATATGCAATAAATGATCAAGAATGTGCCTAATCTGATCTCGTTTAGCCTTCTCATTGCCATTAACCAAGAATAATTCTCCATCATTCTTTGGAGGATGCTATTGTTAGGACACTCAGAATATGTAGTACATGAGAAGAACAAACAAACACAGCAGCTCAAGTAGTCATAAACTGCCGACCCAAGCCATTTTTTTCAAGTTGATTCCAACTTTTAGCAACAGTGATGGATTGAACGCACCTGTTCAATAGGGCTTCACAGATTGTAATCTTTATGTAAACAAACTGACACATCTTTCTTCCATGAAGTTGGTAGTGAAGCTTGATGGACAAATTTTCAATGAGCAGTTGAGCACTTAATCACTAGACCACCAGTGTAGTGATCCAGACCTTAGAATATTACCCAGGGTACATAAAAAAGCATCAGAACAAAGTCTGCTTCCCCAGTGTCACAAAGTCCCGTCATCAAGCAGGCCTGTCCTCTCTCATAGCTTGTGGCACTTGCATAATCTTCTATCAACTTGAGCGAAGGGGTATACTCTAGCCTGTCAATCAGGTCATATCCAATGATAACGCTATGTGTTCATCACCTTCTCCTGATGATCTAGGAACTCCTGTCTTCCTCTTTGGAAGCAGGTTACCTACTCTCTCTGCTTTCTCCAGTGTTGACAAGCCGCATGAAGCTAAGCTGAGGGAAACAAGAGCCCTGGGGCTGGAAGAGCCACATGGAGAGCTGTGCCAGTGATGAGATGCTTACTCAAGACTTTTTATCCTCTGTACTGTGATATTCCTTCATTTGCCATGATTGCATGTGCTGTATGAGTCTGTAGAAGAATTTTTTAATTAGTATCAGACATATGGGCTAATATCAAGATTATGGACTTGATCTTTACTTAGCTGGGATGTTTTCCTAATATATACTCTTGAATGTAAACTCTCTCTGACACACATATGAATATCTCTGGGTTTGTTTCTCCATGCAACCCAGACTAAAAAATGACCACATGATATTTTAGAAACAATTCATGAGTTGTGGCATTCATGTTGTCTCCTGTCATCATGACAAGGGATGGAGTCTAGCCTGTCAATCAAGCCATAACCAATAAGGTCTCTGTGTGGCATGGCCTTCTCCTGAGAATTCTGGGACCTCCTGTATTCCTCCCTAGAAGCTGAAGATGATCTATGCTTTGTATACCTGACCACTTATGGACTTAAGGAGCGATGCAACAACCCTGGACCTTGAGAAGTCACATGAAGACCCCTGCAGTGCTGAGGTGCTTACACCACATCTGGATGCACAAGACTTTCCATCCACTGGCCTGTGATCTCCCTACATTCAGTGTTCTTGCATGAGTTGTATGTTTATAAAGAGGAGTTTATAAATTGGTAGCAGACATTTGGGCTAATATCAGATTTATGAACTTGATCTGGGCTAGAATATTTTCTCAAAATACAACTGCTCTTGTATGTAAACCTCTTTCTTTTACACATATGAATATCTATGAACTTGTTTATCTCATTAACTCAGATTAAAGCATGAATATTGACACATTAATCACCCAAGAAGCCATATTATTTAATGTAAAATAAGATTGGGCAAAGTTGAACAAGAGAAGGTAACTTTTACTTTTTCTGCTATAAAATTACTGGATTTCCAATGGCCTCATATGCATATAAAAGTTGGACAGTGGTAAAGAATTGATGCATTTCAATTAACGTGTTGGTAAAGAACATTGAAAATGCCATGAACGGCAAGAAGAACAAAGACATAGCTCTTGGAACAGCTCAAAGCAGAATGCTCCTTTGAAAAAAGGTGGTGAGACTTTTTATTATGTGGTTGGATATTAATATATATGTGTGTATATATATGTACATATATTAAAAGAAATATAATATATATAAACAGAAACTACATTTCCATTGCACACTGAAATATAATGTAGTCATCCTGCAACATTGCAAAACGCAGACTTTGGAAATCTTGCTTCAGATGGCTTAATCCTTAGGTCATCTACACTTTTCCAGGTCAAGACATTTATCAATTTCTAGATGCAATTATCTCATTGTCTTTGGACATATCATTAAGAAAAAACAGTCCCTGGAAAAAGACATCATATTTAATAAATTAGAAGGGCAGCAAAATAGAAAGACCTTTGATGAGATGAATTGACACAGTAGTTAGAACAATAAGCTTCATCACCATAACAATTGTGAGGATGCACCAGGCCTGGGCAGTGTTTCCTTCTCTTGCACATTGGGTGCTGTGAATTGAAGCAAACTGAATGGCACATAATAACAACGGATGAAATCTCCAAGTTCAGGTTGAATTTTGGCACTAAATCTGATGTTCTGAAACCTGCCACTCTAGTTGCTATGTCACACCAATTTTATGGTGATTGCGCTGTATCCTCTTCCTACAGATTTTGTTTCCAACCCACTTCCTCCACACCAGTCTTATAACTTGTGTTGTTCCCTTCAGTTATTCCCTCTACTATTTCTCAGTGCTGGAATGCAAGTCACATTCAGTAGCAGTGATTCGCATTGTTCACTCTCCTTTTAGACAACTTTCATTCATTATAAAACTAGCATTCTTGAGACCTTTATGATCATTTCTAAAATAACTTTTCTGTAACCAAGAAGACACAGATGGAAGACACATACACCTAACTAGAGAAAATGGTTATTAAATATTAGAAGAAATGTACAGAACTGCTGATACATAATTCAATTAAGTAATAATTAGGCACACTCAAAAAGCCTGCACGGTGTGATATGTTTGGATCTCCCTTAGGTCAAAAAGTAATCATTTCTACTCTCATGCTCTCCTGGCACATTAGTTTTCTCTCAACCTTAGCACATACTTCATGTTTCCTTCCACTAATGCTAGTGGTTTATTTATCTACTGTCTCAAAAAATCCTCTTAGCTTCTTTTGGGAAGGTTAGATAGATAGATTCATCTATCTCTGGTAGATTTTCTAGGGCGTGATTTTGTAAGAAAGAAGTATTAATTGCCAAGGCAGTGATGCCACACACACAAAACAAACAAACAAACAAACAAGTATTGATTGAATTTCCATGGACTTTAATGTCAACACAGTTTTATTTTTTAATTATGTAAGAGGATGCATTTTCTAATTCTATCTCCAACATTTGTAAATGTTGTAAACAATAACTTGGCATATTCAGTTCTGTTAAGATTATTACATTTGTCAATGATTTCTTTTGGGACAAGAAGAGTATGGGAAAAGAACGAAACAACCAACCAAAGAATCCTCATAGATAGGAAAAACTTACTATCATTTTTGGAATTCTCAACTTGTGCCAGAGATGTCACTAGGACTTCTAGTTGTGACAGACAAGTACCATGTGTCCAAGAGAGAATCCTTTAATGCCTTAACTTTTTTGGGTAGCAACACAAGTATCTATGGTAAAGCAGAGGATGATTTATGTACATCCTCTTTATTAAAAGATAGAACAATCAAGAAATATTTGTCTTTGATGGAGAAAACAAACCAAAAACTAAACTCAGTGTCATACATTTGATCATCAACTGTAAGACAAAGTAGACTTCCCTTGTGGTTTTCTGAGGCTGTTAATCTTTTGTCCCATGGAGCATTTAGTGGCTTCAACCTGCTGGCCTTATGATTGGCAGACCATCTTGAAATTAACTATGCCAACAGGAATTCTTCAATGAAAAAAGGTGGGTAGGTGAACATTTATTGTAATTCTCAAAAAAGTCTAAACTCACTGATATCAAGTTGATGTCAACTCACACCGACCCCATAGAAGAGAAAAGACCAGTCGCACAATGGATAACACACATTACGGATCAGGAAAGAGTAGAACTGCTTCTTTTCAGTTTCCTGGACCTTTTACCATTTAAAGGTGTAGAAAGTCTCTTTTTTCTTCCACAGAGTGTCTTGCTGGGCTGGAACTGCTGATCTTGAGGATTTCAGTTCAATGTGTAACCTAGCCTCCATCAGAGCTCCTATTATGAACCTGCAATATCTGAAATCCTTTGAAGGACAGTGTCAGGCTGTGAGGTTTAACAGTCTACTGACAAAGCTTAGACAATCCAAGGAGTAGAGGCTTTAGACTATTCATTTTACCTAATTCTACCATCCTTAAAATTCAGTGGCAAAAATGTATTATGCACTAACTTCAGGGCTTGAAAAAAGACATTAAATAATTGTATTAGGCAGGGTTCTTTAGAGAAACTCAGCACACAACTGAGTCGTCCCTTAGAAAGTGCAAGCACAGAGTCCACAGGCAGCAACCAGTAGAGTGGGTCACCAACAATCAGTAGTTCAGGAGCTGAGCAGAGCAGGCCTGCATAGGATATGAAATGTAGGCAATGCAGGACAAGATCTACCAACCTCAAGCTCAAATGATGTACACACCAGTAGCATGGCGAAGCAGGTCTTGGAGGAACCTAAAGCTCTAGTGATATAGTCCATAGTTTGGCTTGTCCACAGAGTGTAGTTCACAATTTGAAGCAGAGAGCTAGCTAAAGCACTGTCACTAGTCCAATCACCTGAGAGCATGAAAGAGAGGGGTGGACCTTACCAAGCCAGTTATCTGTCTTCCAATCAAACTGTGACCCAATTAACCTCACATGTTCTTGCTTCCCAGGTTGGCACAATAAACTCCATTAATTAGTTAACTAGGTGTGTCTTGTAGCAATGAAACTAGGTGCACTGCTCCAAACAGGCCAAGAGAAAGGGTAAGAGCAAGTGATAGATTGAAGATGAATGCAATATCAAAGAAAGATGGCAGAGGAAGATAAAAAGGGATTTTTCAACCCTCTGTAGATAATTTGTTCTGTTTACCCTGTGTATGTTATTGCTTGTTTGTTTTAATTCAGAGTATGAATATATGTTTCTTTATAATATCCCAGATATTACAGCGTATTTTTCCCTCTCGCCAAACCAAGGAGAATGTACGTTAGGGTTAGTTTGATTGATTTAAATTTGGCAGGTACCATAGTAACTGTCATTTAATTGTTAAGAAAACTGCAGTCATACAACTTTTCTGTTAGGCCTTTCACCTCTCTTCATACCTGTACTGTCTTTCAAATATGACAATGGTGGCCAGGTTGTATAGGAAAAAGATTTTGAGTGTCAGTCTCCTACTCTTTCTGGTTTCTTTGAGCCATTCCAATTTTTGGTATCTGTGTGTATTTCTTCATGTTGGATGTACATAAAAAATAATCAGAAAACAGTATTACGATTTTCAAGATGTAAAACAAATTTATAAATGTTTATCAGGGAAATTAAAAGAGATTTCATTTTATCAATGAGATATTGGATGATTAAATTCCTGTGCTAGGTAAATGAAATCAAATATAGAATAAAATTTAGTCATTTTAACGTGCATGATTTTGTGACATAAGGAAATTATTGCCATAAAAGAAATAAGTATATTTTAAAAGATTTCTATATCAGATAAATAACCACTGCAATTCAAAATTAGTAATGTAACCACTAATATCATTTTCAGGTCTTTTCTTTATGGCTTCTTTTTCATTAAACCCACATACACATGTACATCAAAGATGAAATAATTTCTTTAAGCTTAAAAATACTAGCTTCATTTTTATGTTTGTTTTTATCAGCACACTACATATTTTATCTCCTTTATATGTACATTATGCTACAATTAGGTTTGCAGGCAATATTTGAATGGCTGTCTGTCTCTGAAATTGTGCTAAATTAGAAGCACATGCTGATGATAATCAAGGATTGGATCCTTCAGTATAGATTAAACAACAAGAGAACAAAAATCCTCACAATTTGACAGTAAGTAGCATCACGTGATGCGGAGAAAAGATTGCAGTTGGCAAGAATGTCTCCTTGCTTGGATCCACAATCAATGGTCACGGAAACAGCAGGCAAGAGACAATACAACAGGCGGCATTGGGTACACCTGCTGCAACCAGATCTCTTTACAGGACAGAAGAGCAAGGATGTCCCTCTGAGGGCTGCGGTTCACCTGACCCAAGCCATGGCATTTTTAATCACCTCATATGCATGTGAAAGTTGGACATTGAATAAGAAAGATGCAAAAATTGATGCATGTGAACTATGGTAATGGCAAGGGATAGTAAAAGTACCGGACTGTCAAGAGAATAAACAAATCTACCTTGGGAGAAGCACAGCCAGAATGCTCCTTAAAAGTCAACATAGGCTGGGAAACTTTGTTTCGCATGTTTTAGACGCTTCTCATGAGAGACCAGTCCCTGGAGAAGAACGTCTTGCTTGGTAAAGTAGAAGGGTACAAAAAAGGAGGAGTATTGGTCCAGGGGCTGCAATAAAGACCCACACCTTACAATTGGGGGCTGGTGCACGGCGGGGCGGTGTTTTGTTCTATTGAACATAGAGTTGCTATGGATTGAAAGTGACTTGATGTCATCTAACAACAATGACATGAGAAGCAAAATGACCTGCAGCCGGCATCCAGCCGGCATTGGCCGTGGTGGCAAAACTCAGATAGAGGTGATGAAATCATTATGATCGGTTTTATAATAGATTATAGTGAACTGTTCTTTTCTCAAAACAATTAAGAACATCGAGCATTTAGAGCAAAAGGGGAAAAAGAGAACAAAAATCAGAAACTTATCCAGGTCTTTCAATACAACATAAGAAGAAAGTCCCATAGAAGTCTTTTATTTCAAGCTTTATAGAATAAAGAAGTTTTTGTTGCTAAGGAATTGAAAATGACAGTTGTAGTTATGATTCACAAGCAAACTGTAAAAGACAATGCCAAATGTCACTATTACCCTCTTAAACGGTTATAAGTGGTGTTAATTTTGATTCTCACACACACACATATGTGGATATAAGACATTGCATATCCCTCAGCATCCTGTACTTTTGATGACAGGCTACACTAGGAATCACTCATATATTTCACTCCAAACCTGCAATACACATTATATACATTGTTTCATTATATTGTCTGCATTTCTGTAGTCAGGATTACAAATACAGTAAAACCACAGACCTTGACACTAATCCATTCTAGAAGAAGCATCAAGATGTGATGCAGTCGAATTCTGAAACAATTTTCCCTATCAACAAAATCTGAAAATGGGTTGATCCGTTCTCGACCACCAAGTTTTTACCAGAAACTTGTCTTTCTATGCAAAGCATTACACAGGAATTCAAAGTAAATAAATTCAGAGTTAAATAATATAACTTAAATAAGACACACAACATTTAAAAAGTTTTTACCAACTGCAGTCTGGCCCATACTCTGAGATTGATGAGGTTCTGGATCTGTAGACAGAGAAAGGTGGTCTGGCGAGAGAGAGAACGTCATTGGAAGGAGAATTCCCTTCCATAAAAATTAATGTAGTGAGCCTTGGTGGCACAGTGGTGGTGTGCAGGACTGTGGCCCACAGGGTTGATGGTTCAAATCCAGCAGCAGCTCTACAGGCGCAAGGCTGGGCTTCCTACTCCCACCAGGGCAGTGATGCAGGGGGCCAAAAATTAATGTAGTTGCTTTTCTGGAGCTTTTTTCACAGAAAAAGTAGGATCTAGTTTTAAACAAGGACCTGGTGGCTTTCTCTTAAAAGAAAAATCTGTCTAATATGGTCTGCTGCTGGCGTTTCCTTAAACTTTTTTCTATAAGGGTTTCCTAAATTATCATCAACAATATCAAAAACACAGTTATCCACTTCATTATGGTGACGATTCTTTTCAGAAAACTTTTCTTATGACCCATGTTTTTTTTTTAATCTAAAAACAGTACAAAGCCACAAAAACTAAGATTATTGCAAAATGCTTGAAACATAGCTGCAAACATTGTAAACGCTTACTTAAAACGCCAACTAACACAGCATGACCAAAACAGGAACTGCTTTTGTTTACAAATATCACGTGCATCGGGTCAGATTCCGGTGTTTTTTTCGAGATCTGCTATGAAATTTCTGAACATTTCACGTAGAAATCTGATTATGTCGAGTACTGATGCAGTGGAGTACTGGGTTTCCATTGTATAGGTCAGAGGGTGAAAATGATTGCTTTCAGAGTGATGCACCCCAAGAAAGAGCGCAGTGAGAAAAAGAGAACCAGCTTGGTCATGAACTGAACTGGATCTCAAAGGTGAAAATATTAGCAACAATGGTAGTGACTGGAAGGAAGAAAAAAAGATCTCTCACATGAAACATTATCGATTAATGTCATTTTAGAGCAAATGACAACACCTTAAAGTTTCACAGAAATTTAGTTTCAAACTAATTTTACAGGCATTGTGTCATTGGATACTGAGAACCACTCTGTGATAAGAAAAAATATATATATGTGACAATTTACTCTACTATCTCAAATCAGTTACCAGCCAGTAATTATGAGAGTTTCTATGTTTTCCCAAGGCCATAGGATCAAAATCAGAAAAAGGTTTCAGACTGAGACTCAATGTCTATTCTCTCTAGATATGTTCATAGTAAAAGTATAAAAGTTAAATGTATATACATATATATAAACTCCATATAAATTTAACATGCCTTGCCATATATCTGCATATATAAATTTAAATATATGTTAAATATATACTGCACATATATTTAACATAATATCAAGTCATGTTAGCTTCCCTTTTTCTACTGTGTAATTCAGCAGGGAAATATTTGAATATAAAAGTGTTGCTAGGTTATTAGTGATTAGAATTCCTTAATTATTAGATAAGTTAAAACTCATTTGATGATTTTGGATAATTGGGGGAAATGAATGAATTCGCCATTTAATAGAGAGCCTGAAGAATTTCTAATTCTTGTTTTTTCTATAAGCACTAGGCAATTGACTAAGCTTTTTTGGTTCAGACCCTGTTATGGCAGAGTTATGCTTACATGTAAATATTATATCATAATGGTCTAAATAAACATTATAACTTCCATAATTGTATTTATATTAAAAATGCACAATGGATAGTCAATCAAATTTATATGACTCTATGGCATTGATTTCCACAGAAATTTTATTTTCTTCGATGGTATGCAGTGGTGACCTTAATCTCTTTGCCTTTTTAGATACAATAGTTATAAGATATTAAATTTAGTTAAATGTAGATTAGGCAGGATTTCTGTAATTCTCTGAGTTCTGAATCCACAAATCCAGAGTCTACAAATGACTAGTAGCTTGCTCCCTGCGTCAAAAGTTTTATATTATGTATGTGTGCTTCTAGCTTCATTAGAATATCATAAAATTCAAAAATCATAGACTGTATGGGCTATTTTCATTTAGGCTTGTGTAAAAAATACCTGGATTTAATAGGTATATGCTACTACTTCTTGAATGAATATGTGTTCCCAATTCTTTTAAGCAGTTATATGTAGCATAGTAAATAGTTTGCAGGATAGTTTTGTGGTATATATTGATACTATCTAATCTTCTTTGATCTTCTTAAACAAAATCCTGAAGTATTAGAATCTTATGTGTTTTTGGTCAAAATATTCATCAAGACCCACTGTATCTTTCTAAACCTACAGAAATAATGTTTTCTAGCCTCCTTTGCAGTTAGTTATTTTAGATCGGTCCATATAACAGGATTGGGGTCATTGTCATGTAAATTGAAGGATGCTCTATGACTAGGCATCAGGTCTGCTGGCCACAATTTTCTTCTACTTCAACGATGACCATGGGAGTCATATTGTTGATAGCAACCTTTTCTCACGCTATGAACAGGATAGTTTTGAGTTCCTTTGGGAGAAAACCCTGATGGAGGAACTCTGACACATATGAAAATTTTAATGGACAAGAAAGACATGTGTTAAGCAATGTAGTTGTATGGGTTATTCTTTGATGCATTAAAATGTACCTGCACACACAAATAAGAAAACTGGTCATAAGAATTGTTTTGAAAGTCCAGGTAAATAAAGAAGGCTTTTTAACTTAGAATTCTGGGATTGGACAAAGAGAAAGTGAATATTAGCAGGTAGAAGAAGTTGATGGTGTCTTGTACTGGAAAAATACTCATTTGAAAAACCCACCGCCATTGGTTTGATTCTGACCCACAGAGTCCTTGTCAGAAAGAGGAAATGCTCCATGGAGATTCGGACTCAATGAAACTTTTAAAAGCATATAGCCTCAGTCTTCTGCTGCAAAGTGACTAGTGGGTTAAAAACACTAAGCATTTTGTGAACTTTTGAACACACTACTCACTATACCACCTGGACACCTGGATTGCCTGCGGAGAAGATGTCAGCAGGTCCATGGCATATTAAGCTCTAAAGAAAGAAGCTGAAAATCCTTACCTTAGGACTTTTTGTTGATTCAGACCATGTAAAATAGATTAGAAATTTTAAGAATCAATACACTTTGGCAAAATTTGGAAAGTTAGTAAGAAACAAAAATAAACACGAGAAAGAAAAAAATACAAAAGGGGGTTTGCCATGATAAATTGTATTGCTTCTGGATCCCATTTAGAAAGAGATGAATTAAAAAAAATATCTGTGTGTAGAAAATGCCAGCGAAAAATTCCAGATGAATAAAGTGACCCAGGACAAGTAACCACTTAAGGTACGGCCTCTTCTCTCAAGCCTGAAAGGTTGGCGATGGCCACCAGTAAATCCTGTGAGGCAGACATGTGAGTAGAAAAAGAGAATCATGAAAGTAGATTGGAGAACAAGGACAATGCAAGGTAAGTGTGGAAAAGAACAGAGAAGTAGATCCAAAGACTACCAAATATTGAGACAAATGAACAATAGGTAAAGCCAAATAAGTCTGAAGTCCGGCAGGGAGATACATTCCTTGAGTCCCCTTTAAAAATATGGACAAAGTGAATAATAACAAACTAAGGGAAGTCTCTTAGAGGGAAGAGGCTGGAGTCATTGCAAATTATGCACAAGCCACTCGACCCCTAGGGCAGATTCAGAAACTCCTGGAACTTCTAGGACAGAAAAGTTTCACCATGCCAGCGTGGTGAGATGTCATAGTCGCTAGAAACAACTGTCAGATTAGATTCCCTTTGTTCCTCTTTCCAAATGGAAGTGTTTATTCTGGTCCTCGGGGTTTGCTCTTTTTGTGTGTCTGTGTCTATATTCAGATCACTTATATTTTGTAGTCAAGGACAAAAGTAGTTAGACAACGAAGAGGGCATACAAATGATCAACATCCTGTTTCCGTATGTCACTTAAAGTCATGGTCTTTCCACTAGACACAATAGTGAATGGAACTTTGTGCTGTTCTCTTTAGAAGAAAGAAATCATGTACTAGATATGTGGAAAGAAACATGAAACATACTTCAGGAACAGAAAGAACAATTGTGGCCAGAAATATCCAGATGTTCCTGAATCTCTATATACCATTTTCTGAATGTTATATTTCTAAGCTCTTATGACTTGTTTGGGTAGACAGTAACCATTTGACTAGGTTCTTTAATGTGGGAAGAAACAATGCGCACCATTTTCAGGCCCGTGAGTGCAATTTCTTGTACACTTTATATCTATTCTATATCATTTTTTTGTAACTCCCAGGAAAACCAGATAGGAGATAGTGGCATAAGAGAAGAGTAGTCTGGCTTCACTCAATCATTGACTGCAAAACCATGGATGACTCCTGTCTGAAAATGATCTTTGTGTATCCTCTTATCGGCTACCTTACCACAGTCCAGCCCATGTGTCTAATAAAATGTGTCTTCTTGAACTAGTTTATAGTAGAGTACTTGTTTTTGTAATGGATCACTAATTCTTTGGAGAAAGGAGGACAGATGATATTTTATAGATGAGAAAACAAAGATTATACATGCATACATACATGTAGTGGTTGGATTGTTCCAATTATTTCTTCATCTCTCTGTACTGAAAGATTACTCATGGATAATATTTAGTATATTGTTTTTAGTGCAATTTCCAATGCCTCTTTGAGGTTGGGATATATATTTATGTCCTACTGATGATAGTAAAGGATCTCTGGCATCTTAGTGGGCTACACATTGAACTATTCACAGCAAGCTCAATGGTTCAGACCCACAAGTCTTTCTGAGACAGAAAGATGACGTTGTCCACTCCAGTAAGATTCAAACTATGAGAAACCCAAAGGACCAGTTCTAATCCTCCCTAAAAGGTTGCTGTGAATCAGAAGGGTCTCAATGGGAGTGGGTTAGCATTGGTAACATCGGGTTTTCTACGTGACGTGATTTTCCAGTGGTATGTATTTGGGAAAATCAGTGTGTTAATTGCTTACTGAGAACTTGAGAAGCATCCAGGTTCACACTTGCATCCCTGAGTTCTTTCACAGCCATAGAACTGTGTTCAGAAAGCTACTTATCACCAGGGTGGACATGTGGCATGAACCAATCCACCTGCAGCCTGGAGCCCAGCCCAAGGGGACCTTCTGAGTTCATTCAAGATTCATTAAACCCCAGCAAGCCACAGACTTAGGAACTCTTGAAATAAGTGTTATGTTCCACTGAGGTTTCAAGATCATTTGTAAAATGAGTATTACAATGAAACCAAATATTACAATAAATTGAGTAGCTGAAAATTGAACTCAGACTTCTCTATTCAGAGTCAATGCTACATAGTGAGATAGAGACATTTTGAACTTGAAAAGCAATTCTTCTGTTCAGCCCCTAATAAATATTTAACTTGGGATTCATCCTAGTCTTAAACGGTTTTATGCTATTTCATTTGGTATGTATATACTTTTTATTTTTAAAATGTACCTTTTAAAAAACCATAACTCACAAGCAATTTGTTTCCACAATTAAGAAAATAATTGAGAAGATAAAAAAATGACAAGTGGACATTTCCATGTCAACTCATGAGAATGTACAACTCTCCAGAATTTTGCTCAAGTTTCTTCAGTTCTCCAGAGTGTTTAAGAAATAACTTTCTCTGACATTTATATGGTAAAGCCCAGCAATTCTTTTCCTCTTCAATGTGTAACATCAGGAAATGCTAATCTATGTCTTTAATTTTTTTAAGCTTGCCCCATTTGTTTAATAACAAACTGCTTAATAACAAGGGCAAGAATCCTCCTAATTATTTGTATTTATTTTTAGCACTTTCAACCATTAAATTAGACATTAGGAGGAAAAAATGTTTTGTGAACCTATTCCACAGCGTATCCTCATTAACTTTGTGCTGCCCTCCTTCCAGTAGTCCCGCCTTTTAAAAAGAAATTCACTGCTCATTATACAAGAAATCCTTTAAAATATAAATCTCATGTTCTCATTTAATGTGAGCTAGATTCCAGTCATCTTCCCTGATGGGATTGTATACATCTTTCCATTCAATAAAAATAAACAAATACATATAGGTCTTTTCAGGAAAAATGAATTTATTGTACAACATAAGTTACTGGAAAGCTCCGGTAGAAGAAGTATATTGGTCTTTCTTTCCTTAGGTAAAACCCCTGTGATCTTGAGCTTTGTTATTTTGTATATTGCAGCCCTGGGGGGGGGGGGGTAGCGGTTATGCATTGGGCTGCTCACTGTAAGATCAACTGTGTGAAACCACCAGCTGTGGCACAGGCAAAATATAAGGCTTCCTACTCCCATAAGGAATTCCAGTCTCCGAAACTCCCAGGGGCAGTGCCACCCTGCTCTACAGGGTCCCCGACTGGTTGGCATCAACTCAATAGCAAGGAATTGCATGTTGGTTTATCCTGCAGCCAAGACTTGCAGAGGCTACTCAGAAGTATGTAAATAGCACATAGTGGTGTTAGTCCAGATAATGTATTAAGATACAGAATGGCGGGCTGAGCCCCGGTGGCGTAGTGGTTGTGCGCGGGACTGTGGCCCACTGAGGTGGAGGTTCAAATCCAGCAGCAAGGCTGGGTCTCCTACTCGCACCACCAGAGGGCAGTGATGTCCCCAAAAAACCAAACCAAAACAAAAAAAGACACCAAATGGCATAAAATATAGGATTCAACATCTGCAAAATCAGTAACCATTCTTTATAAGCAGTGCTGTTCCCTAGGTGTTTATTATTATCATTCCTATAATAATCATTGAAGAAAACAAAATATATTTACTCTAGTCAAATAATACCATTACATGCTAAGACACTGACATGTGTAAAGAGTTTTTAATGTATTGAGTCCTGTGATTTCCTCTTTAGAATACTTGTATTGTACTTTTCCTCAGCAGACGTAGGTGCAAAATGGTACTGACAACACATGCCAGATTTAAAAGAGATAGGTATGCTTTATAACAATAACGGAATAAAGACTTTAATCTTTCTATCCTTTTCTTCATAATCCTATATTTAACTTGCTTTAAAAGTCAGATGAGAGCTTCATTGTTTGAGTCTGTGAAAATGAATGTCAGACAGAGGTTTTCAAATAACTCAGCAAGGACAATTTCTCACATTCTTGTAAATTTCTCATTTAGAAAACTTTTTGTTCTTTTTCTTTTGAACTTGCTCTGGTGAGTTAGAATGACAGATTTTATTCATTCTGAAATGGTAAGGAAATCACAGATGTGATCTCCTAGAATATTGGAGAGTGCTCCCTAACTGCTATATTTTAAGTTCAAGTTGAAATGAATAGTGTCAAAAACAGTTCAACAATGATGGGAGGAACAGGAAATAGGATAACATGATCTGAATCCGTATCTTCACCTACTTTACTAACGCCTGTTAGGCTATTTAGCAAAGTTCTTATGGCTATTGATTTTGCATTGCTTTGTGTCCAACACACAGATTGTCTCCAACCTTGACACAATTTGGATGGAATGCACATCGGATGGTAATGGTCGGTGACATATCCAACCTCTTCCAGCTTCTCCATGGCCATGATGCAAAAGTCAGGAATGCCTTCAGTCTCCCACCTTTTTACTTGTTCAGATACGAACACGTTCCTCCCACACCACCCAACATCTATGCTGGGTTCCTTAAGTCATTGCAATGACCACACAGAGCGCACTATTAAAAGAACATATTAGCAATGTCAGTAGGTTACCATAAGTCAGAAACAGCAAACAATAAGGATGCAGTCATTGGTCTCCTTAGTCAGCGATCATGCCTTTTCTTATTGTCAGCCTCTCAAACATACACTAGCCAAATCTCTCAAATTCTCAACCTCTCAGCCACGTGGTCCCTTGACCTTTGCTCTTATGAGATAGGAAGCCAGCCTGGCTCTTCCTCTGTCTCCCCGTTCCGCAGTCCCAGGCCAGATCTGAAGGTAACTCACAGTTTCGGAGGGGGCTGCTCCTCTGAGTCTCTGTCATTCTGTGATTCGGCTGGTCTCTGAGGCTTCTACCACTTCAGACAGCAATCTTCAACATGCTCTTCCAAAGTCCTCAGGGTTTCCCTTTTCTCTGTTTTGCTTCAAGAAAGGATCATCCTTATAGCCATGAGGAAGTTACAAAAACTGACCAATCCACTGGAGTAGTGTTATACATTTCCAGTTTATATCACATCACCCAGTCATTTAGTGGGAATTACAAAGATTTAGGTAGAAGAGTCATATTAGGAAATGTCAACCCGTCATAGAATGATTCTTTATTGTGTTGGGTTAACCTGTATATTATAAGGTATTTAATTGCATAATTTGTCTCTATGCCCTAAAGGCCAGATAAAACCTTATCCTCAATCACGTGTTTATTGTGTCATATGCAGATATGTTTCCAAGTATCTTTTACAACGTGCTTGTCCTCAGTTGAGAAGTACATTAGTTGCTGCCATCTAGTAGTAGACACTCAATAGAAACCTAGGGAATCCTTAACAATCTATTCCCGTGTACAATCAGTTCCTTCCCTATAGTGTCAAATGCAGTTGGGAAGAGCAGTGATGAAAGCAATGAATAAAGATGAGAATTAGGCACATAGAGATTTTAAAAACGAGCAATACACCAGCGGTTCTCAACCTGTGGGTCGAAACCCCTTTGGGGGTTAAAGGACCCTTTCACAGGGGTCTCCTGATTTCTAACTGTGGTAACAGGTCTGACACGCAGGAAAGTGAGGGCAATGGAGCCACCAACACAGACTCTGGTGACCAGGTTTGATATGGCAGTCATGTACTCTGGTGCCAATTTGACTAAGAGTGTAGGGATGGAGTCTAGCCTGTCAATCTGGGGCTATCCAATGAGACTTCTGTGTGGGCATGGCTTTCTCTGGGAAATCTCATGATATTTCCCCCATGGAGATAAGAAAGCATCAACTCAGTCCTTTGGGATGCTCAACTGACAAGACAACATGGCAGCATGCTGATAGATCCTGCATCGTGGAACCTGGAGGAGTCAGAGGAGAAGCCACATGGACTTGCCCTGATGGAACCAGACCTCGGGGGCAGGAGAAGCCAGGTGGAGTCTCCAGTCAGTGCTGAGATACTTGGGATGGCACAGGGAGACTGGTTGAACCAGTCATTCAATTGTCTTACAAGACTATTTTGTCCAATCACATTATAGGACACCATCAAATTGCATTGTAGGACACTCTCATACAATAGTATTACAGGAGCTTAGCTGTTACTATGGGGAAGCTAGACACATTCTGATAAGCTGGATCTCAGAAGTTTATAGAGGAAGAATATTAGGTGAGCTGGCCTGGGGTCTTATTGCCTCAAGACTGGAGTTCTTTCCAGGCATCGTGGAAACAGGTGATACCCAGCAGCTTCTGCCTGACTCAAGACCAGAATATTCCAGGAGACTTGGTAGCATGGGTTCCAGCTACCTAAGAGCATGAATTACTACCCAGTAATTCAAGCCACTCCAGGAGATGCAGCAGAATCCTGGACTTTCTACACCTTTCTCCCAGATCTACAGGTCCTGTCAGGAATGCCCCCCCACACAACAGTAGCAGAATTATAGTTATGAAGTAGCAAGGAAAATAATTTTATGGTTGAGGGGGTCAACACAACATGAGGAACTGTATTAAAGGGTGCAGCATTAGGAAGCTTGAGAACAACTGCAGTAAGCATTCCCTAAAGTTCTATTTTAGTTATACATGAAGGACATTGTGATAATCAGGGTTGACAAGAGAAATAAATCAAGAAGTAGTCATATGTGTATAAGAGAGAGTTTTATTTCAAAAAGGAATTGTATAACAATAAGACATCCCATCCCAGTCCAGATCAAGGCCATATGTCCAATATTAGGCCATGTATCCATTAGCAGTCTATAAATTCTTGTTCAGTTGCACACAACATATGCAATGATGTCGAATGCAGCAAGATCACAGACCTATGGGTGGAAAGTTTTGTGGATCCATTAACAGTTTAAGCATCTCAGCCCTGCCAGGGGTTTCCACATGGTTCCTTTAGCTCCAAGACTGTGACTGGGATCAGTGTGGCTCCATGTGTTTGTCAGCAGGAAGAAGAAGCAGAGTAGAAGGAAGACAGGAGTTCCCAGCATGCACAAGAGAAAGCATTGCCCACACATAGGTATTATTAGGTATGATTTGATAGACAGACTAACTCCATCTCTTCCCTAAAGTAGACAGGAGATTATTTAACTGTTGCATGCAACAGACATGCAAATTAAAACTAAAATGATACATTAATAAACACATGTTGAAATAGTTCTAATGAAGCATCAGCCATTCTGGGTACTGCAAAAGGTGGCAAAGAACTAGAACTCTATATTGCACTTGGTGGGAATATAGGATCTAACAATATCTTTGGAAATTAGTTGACTCATTTCTTAAAACTTACCATTATGTGTCCATTGCAGTGCTAGATATTAATCCAAGAGAAATAGATATCTATGTCCATACAGAGACTTGGTCAAGAAAGCTTTATTTATACTAGACTCCAAACTTGAAAGAACTCAGGTGCCCATCAACAAGAGAAATAATAAGTTATTTCCAGCAATGGAATGTTACTCAGAAGTAAATATGAATGGACTATTGATGCACATAGAAGCATAGAGAGCTCTCATAATAATTATGTTGATCAAAAGAAACCAGGCACATAAGAGTATAGACTTGAGAGATTCTATTTACACAAAATTCTAAGCAAATGCAAACTTACTTAGAATCATTATCTGACACAGTTTTCAGTGGTTTCCTTGGGATAAGTGCTCAGGAAAGGATACCATGGGATAGGAGGGATTTTTTTTGGGTAAATGTTATCTCCATTATTTTGCCTGTAAGTTGATGTTTCAGCTTTTATTCAGCAAGTCATTCTACCATCAATAAGATGAGTAATATCTGAGTGATGCAGCATGAATTACAACCTGTGGATCTTGTGGTCAGACGTTATGTATGAGATTCCATAACAGGGAATCAGGCATTCTATAAACATTGCTGTAATAGTGCTGACTGAGATCCATTACGCAAAAGAAAGGAAAACAAAATCAAAAACACTTATAGCCAGAATATATCTCTATTTTTGTAAGAGCAAATAACAAAGCGCATCTACGATGGAAGGAGCCACTCTAATTGGTTCTATGTTGTTTGCTGATCCCCTTGAGGAATAATGCTTTATTGGAAGTTAGCAGTGGTCTGAGAACAGTCAGACATAGAGCAAATTGTAGTTAGGCCAACCTAGGTAAGTAAAAATTATGATTTGGAACTAGGTCTAAATTTAATAACTGTCTCCAGGGCCTCTCCTTTGGGGTTACTTTTATGATGGTACCATTGTGGATGCTGATGCTCCATGGATGCAGCATTCAGTGCAATGACCTCCACTTTCTTTGCCTATTTTCACGTACGTTATCTATGTGTCTCTATTCCAGACTGTTTTGTCACAGTTTTTGCATTTTCTACTCCCAGTCTCTAGGCCAGTGTGTTAGTCTGGGTAGAATGGCGGAACAAATTTCATAGACATGCATATCGATATAAGGAAAAGGTTTATATATAAGAGAAATAGGACATTAAGAAAACATCCCAATCCAGTCCAGTACAAAGTCATAAGTCCAATATTAACCCATATGCCCAATATCACTCTATTAAAGTCTCCTTCTGACTCACGAAGTCACAGGTCAGTGGATGCAGAGTCCCAGCACTGGCAGGTGTCTCCCCATGACTCAGGGACCCATCAACAGCATGGCGCTCCAGCTTCAGAAGCCTGGCTCTATCAGGGCAAGGCCATGTGTTCTCTCCGATGGCTCCTCCAGTTTCTCGGATGCTGCCAGGTTGTCTTTTTTGTTATTTATCATCTCTGAGACTAACTTCCAACAACTGGGGGAGATAGCTTCTCATCTTCATGAGGGAAATATCGCGATATTTCATAGAAGTCTCAGGAGAAAGCCATGCCCACATAGAGGCCTCATTGGCTACTCAAAGGCTATCTCCAGATTAACAGGCTAGACACCACCCCTACATTTCAATCATAAAATTCACATAAGTACATGACTGCCACAGACCACCCCTTTTTAATTTAATACTTTCACATAACTCTATAACCATATGTAACCTTCAAATAAACAATAAAATCAAACCTATACCTAAGAAGATAAAACTAAAATGCATACAATTCAGCATGTGTCACCAGCATTTAAAAATAACATTCTATAAGTGAACAAAACAAAACATATCCTGTGCCTTACAATTGTAGTTACAAAATATTTACACCTTCCTTCTATTATCCTATGAATATATATTCCACCACCTATAAGAGTTTGTAAGTCAACCACTTCATGCCTTCATTCCCCAATTTGGATATCTAATTTCTATATTGCCCACTTAAATCAACCCAGTGCTCTGAGAAAATAACCATATCTTTCAATGTGAAGAATCTTCATTCCAGTTGGAAACTCATGAAGTGTTAGCAAAGTCAAATCAGGACAGGCCATCCATAAAGTCAGCAGCAATATGCACCAGTTCACAGACTCAAAGCACTTCTCTTTCTCTGGTAGGGTTCTGGTCAACTCAATGTGGGCTTTTCCATTTCGTCTCACCACATGGCCATTGGTCACCTTCCTTTAGACCAAGGTCCCAACAAATTCTCAACATGCCTAGCTCTCTCATGCTAGGTCATGTACTTCAGACCAGTCAACCCACTCTCGTCTCCTCTATTTACTGTGAACCAAGTCCATGGGTGTCAGTGGCCAAAGTCAACCCAGCTCTTTATTGTCGCATTTCTCCTGCTTTTACCGACAAGTAGTAAATCTGGGTGGTCACCTAACAAGCATTTCAGCTTGCCACAGGTTTCCTTTAACATTCAGTCCCAGAGAGGAGTTCTCTTCATGGTTCCAGATTCCTTCACTTCTGAAGATAATCACTAGTCAGGATTTTCCAAGGAAAAAAACTATCCTTCTTTATCAATCAGTTTGACCTTCTCTCAGACTACAAGTATCCTGAGTACTCTGAAAGATTGGGTGGGGCTACTTTCTTCAGAGAAGTCTTTCCAGGCGTGGCCTAACCCGATCTAAACACAAGGTGGGGTTAATCTCTTCAGAGAGGTCTTTGACCCCAAATTTTAAACCCTCTAGAAGTCAATGCTTGGCTTGAGTTAACTGGATTTACAAACACTTTTCCTACTTCCCAATAAACATTTCTAAGCATCCTTATATTTACAATAACAGGCATAAGAAATCAGTATAAATAGCATAGTCAGAAATCAAACTTAATTCTTAAAACAGTCAAGGTCAATACTTATTAAGCATATCTATATCCTTATCTAAACTACTGTTTACATAAAAACATTGTATTAGGTCTCTGAAGGCATCCAAACAGATCCCTGCTTTCGGTCAGGCATTCTGACCTTCTTAACCGTTGTCCTAGAACAGAACAGACTCTGAGACATTCAAATGGTGGCCCCCACCCCTGGGCTCAAGATATACATTAACAGTATCCATTTTATATAGGAACAACCAAAGACAACATCCAAACAAAATAATCAAAACTTCAATCTCCCATACTGCTTCCAGAAAATAACTCAGTAAACTGCAAGGACATATCTGACTTCTGTTTAGCCAAAGAAGTAACAATACCATGAGGCACAAGTCAAACATACATCTACTTTCCATCTGTATGATTTGTTCCTCTAGTACCCCACTCCTCAGGTACCACAATGTGTTAGTCCTGGTAGACTAGCGGAACAAATTTCATAGACATGCATATCGATATAAGAAAAAGGTTTATATATAAGAGAAATAGGACTTTAAGAAAGCATCCCAATCCAGTCCAGTACAAAGTCATAAGTCCGATATTAACCCATATGCCCAATATCAGTGTATAAAGTCTCCTTCTGACTCACGAAGTCACAGGTCATTGGAGGCAGAGTCCCGGTGCTGGCAGGGGTCTCCCAATGGCTCAGGGACCCATCAATAGCATGCCGCTCCAGCTTCAGAGGTCTGGCTCCATCAGGGCAAGGCCATGTGGTCTCTCCGATGGCTCCTCCAGCTTCTCGGACGCTGCCATCTTGTCTTTTCTGTGATTTATCATCTTTGAGACTAACTTCCAACAACTGGGGGAGATAGCTTCTCATCTTCATGAGGGAAATATTGCGATATTTCCTAGAAGTCTCCGAAAGCCATGTCCACATAGAGGCCTCATTGGCTACTCAATGGCTATCTCCAGATTAACAGGCTAGACTCCTCCCCTACATTTCAGTCATAAAATTAATATAAGCACATGACTGCCACAGCAACGATCCACCAATTTGTCATTTCCCATAAGACTATGTCTGACTGAACTTCAGACCATTTATCTTTCCATATTCAAGAATAATTGAGTGTAACTTAAATCCAACTTTGAATGAAGATTCAATGGAGTCTTGACTGTCAGCTGGCACTCACATAGAAAGAGTGTCAGCTGGCGCTCACAAAGCTAGATGAATTGCATCTACAACAAGCTTGAACTTCTCATCTTTGTAGAGGCTCTTCCAAGTGGTCACCATTATGAGCTGGGGATGGAACACTGGCACAATGGTAATGGTTGAGTGAGGATCTAAGCTGCTCCTCATGAAACTTGTTTTGTCCTCTGGTCTTGCTTCTCATCAACCCTGTATCTGCCCATCTATCTTAAAAAGTATTTTTTTAGAACTCTATATCTTGGTTTACCTGACTGCTGGTTAGCTCATGATGGGTGGTGACAGATATGTGACTAACCCATCAGTCTCTATCACAGTTTAGTAAGACCCCATGAGGAGGTTTTGAATAGTCTTGGAAGTTTCTATTGCTGATGATATTCCCTTGCTACAGAAGACTGGAACTCACTCAGGCTCGTCACAAACTTGACACTGCATATTTTTCCACTCCCCAGACTTCAACTCTATATGGTTTGCTCAATCATATTAATTAGAAAGCTTACACTGCAACTAGAAACTACTTTGTGAATGTGTTCCAGCCATGCTTCTGACCACTGGATCTTGAATAACTATTCTAAAGTGTGAGGTCCTTGAATGAGTATAGACCACAAGATCCACAGAAAATAATATCAAGCCTCTTAGAGGAGTGTAGGAGAATTAATATGGTCATGAGACAAAATTGGAAATGGATATTATGTCACTCAAGTGGACAACAATTATTATCCCTCCTAAAAGGGATAATAAAAAAGAAATATATTAGCTCCATAGTCACCTACCATTGACTTTAGACTAATTATTTTTCTTCCTTTACATCTTTATTTTCTGTGGCCACATCTAGAAATTCATATTGCCTCTGTTTTTCTGTCTTCACAGGTACCTCGTGGTAATTTTAGATACTCTCACTTTGCCTTTGCTAAAAATTGCACTTTTCTCAGGAGAGAAAAATCTCGATTCAGGTGTTCCTTTAAGTTCCATGTATGTTCTCTTGGCTTTCTAGTGCTGATATAACAGAGCTACCATTTGCTAAACATCACTTTGTTATTTTCATGATTTAGGAGTCTAAATGTCCAAAACTGGTACACTGACTCTGTGAGAGAGGTCTTCTTTCTGTGATATATTTTTCAGAAATAGCATTGTCTACTTAATGCAGCTGTGGTTCCAGCTTTCCTTGAAGATGTTCATGTGTCTTGACCTTAGTCTTCCCCAGCATCTAGGAGATGCTAAGTGCAGGACCCTAAGGATGATATGGAGCATCCCACAGGACACAAGCAAATAGTCTGTTTTGCACTTTGCTCAGCACTTTTTTCAGAAAAGTTCCTCAATTTTGATTACTGTACACACTCAGTTATAAGCCAACCCAAATATCCACCAAGGCTCTTAAACTTACTACAAAGACTACATAAGAATGTGTGGAGAAACTCGGCTTATGCGCAACTGTATATGGTGTTTAACCTCTTTTATATCTCAAAAGCTGTCAGTGCAAAATAATATCGTATCTTTACTCATGACCATAATGTCCTGCAATCCTGTCTTGTTGGTATCAGATTGCTGTTTTTGAGTAAGAAAGAGTGAGCTCCAACCTACTGTAACCTCTGTCACCAGAGAATCAACATTTTCCAGGGTATGCACTTACATGCCCAACTACGGTTCATTTGCTCCCATCAAGTAGATTCTGACTCACAGCAACTGGAGCCCTCTCTTGGCATAACAGATCATGTGGACAAAAAATGAAATGGACACGGGATTACAACATCCCAGACATGCAAACCCTGATTTGGATCCTACTTTTTTTTCATACTCATAGCAAGGGAAAGGAGCTTCTTTGTGTGAAAAATTGTTTCTCAATTGCTCGCTGCTTTGCAGTAGGAGTCTGCATCAAGTAAATTTAGCAATACTCATCCAATTCTACTATTTGCATATTTACAGCTCCCAAACAAATTTCAAGGGTGTCATAACACTGTTCTTCCCTGGAAAAATCATCTCAGCTCACCAGGGTGAATGTTTTATGAATTAGTCTGCCACTGTGTTCCAGAGGCCATCTGCACATCCCTTCTCTCCAGAGATAGGATCCTCTCTATCTACCTGGGTAAGCAGGCACCACCAAAAGTAACAATGCTTTTCTCAGACCCCTCATGGAATCATCTGCCAAAGGTTGAGTTTTGTGGAGAGAAGGTACTAAGATGATGCTAGATATACAAAGTTTTGTTTACAGGATTCACACCTTTGAAGAAGCAAGAACAAAGTTGAAAAGGGTGATTTGTCTGATGTTGCACTGCCAAGTCTCTCCCATCCTAATGGTCAATTCCAAGGCAAAGCGTTTTCATTCAAGGTGTCCCTCCTTGGTTGGAAATGACTAAGTTCTGTATTTAACTTACACTTTATTTAGTGCTTGGTTCTCACAGAGAATGAAATCCCAACTAGAAATTGGGAGAGGGGTTGATTCTGAAGGCTCCACCAACTTAAGTCTGCCATAATAAAATAGTAGTTTATGAAAGAAAATTTAAAGCTGTGGGTCTCCTTGTCTGCCATTCCATCAAGACATTGATCTTTTCACTTTCTAAATAAATCATAAAGTTGATTTCCTAGAAGAGGTTACAATGAGACAAACTTCTGTGTGATAATAATGCAGGCTTTTTGTTTGTTTTGTTTTGGAACAGTAAGTAAAGAAGAGAGGGAAAGATAAAGAGAGATAAACACCCAGAGAGGTACAGAGAAAGAGGCTTAAGTCCATGGAGAATAATCCATGAATATTTAACACTGTATTCTTACAACTTTTAATTGTTACAGCCTAAATTCTCTTGTCTTTTGAAACCTTCAATAAATGTTTGACAAGAATCCAAGATTAGTACTTTGTTTCTACTGAAATGAACTCAACTACTATCCATTCCACATCTGGGGTCTACTGTGTAAAGAACATTGAGTAATGAGATAATCCATAAATTTAGCCCTTCCACAGATGATCACTAAACACATAATAGCTTAATTTTAGGAACCACCTGTGATACCTATGAGTATCCCTTTTTATGAAATCTTCGAGAACTGTCATATATTAAAAGCACACAGGAAGCAGCAGAATAAAGAATCAAAATCTTTATACTTGGAGTGTGCAAACCTTAAGACTTAATACTTGATGAAGTTTTGAAAAAGGCACAGACACCCCGGATAGGTAAATCTACAGAGACATAACAAAATCACTGGTTCCTTGGGACTATGATAGGAGTTTGGTGGTGGAGGGGAAATGGGGAACTAACGATGATGAATACAAAAATGAAGGATGTGTTCCAAAACTGATTGTGGTGTTGATTGCATAACTATTCTTGATGTGACTGCATTGTTGATTTATAGGATATGTGAATTATATGCCAATAAACCTGTTGGGGAAAATTTTTGTATATTTTTTCAGTTCCTAGAATCCCAAACAATTGAGTCATTATTAAGTCAAGTTTATTAAGTTTTTTCTTCATCCTATATGTCCAATTAGTACATGATATATTTGTAGTCATTAATTATAGGGATTTTTTTCATTTTCTCCTTTATTTCTTTTTTTCTCCTTTAATTCTATTGTCAGTACTGATATACATAATTCTAAATTTCCTCTTTGGTTTATTACTGTATGTATCTCTAAGACACAACTGCAGCAAAAGCCAGTTCACGTGAATTTTTCTGGCTTCCTTTGGCTTATCTGTTGTTACAAAGCAGGGCTCAGACATGCTCTCATGCTCCAACCTTTTTCACCTACTCCCACACCATCCATTTCTGTCATGGCACTTGATAGTTAGACTTTTTTTCATAACTTTTTTTCATTGCAATGGTGGTCACACAGAACTCACAGACAACATTCACAATTATGGGGACTAATTAAGACACTTAACAGGCTACTATAAGCCAGGATCTGGAAACAGTACGTTTAAAGTCATAGATTCACAGTAACACTTCTCCTCTACCAAAAGCTGAGTTCCTCTGTTCCCTGACCTCTCTCAAGGATCTTATGAATGTTTGGTCTTTGCTTCCATGGCACAGGAAGCCACCTAACCAATAGCTCTTCTCACAGTTCCATAGACTTAGGTCATGTGTTAGTTCAGGTAGACCAGAGAAACAAATTTCATAGACACTCATATATGTATAAAAAAAGGATTTTATATACGAGAGCAATTGAGTTTTGAGAAAACATTCCATTCCAGTCTAGATCGAGTCCATAAGTCTGATATTAGCCCATATGCCTGATACCAATCTATAAAGTCCTCTTCAGACTCACATGCAGTGATGCTAAATGCAGGAAGACCACAGGCCAGTGGGTAGGAAGTCTTGTGGATCCAGTGGTGTTATAAGCATCTCGGTGCTGTCAGGAGTTTCCACCTGGATTCTCCAGCTGAGGGCACTAGGTAGCTCCATGTGTCTTGTCAGCTGCAATGTCTCCCAGGGAGTCAGCAGAGAGAGAGTGTCTCCTTTCTCCAAGGAGGAATACCCAGTTACCAGAATCCTCAAGAGCAGGCCACGCCCACACAAAGGCCTCATTGACTATGACTTTATTGACAGGCTAGACTCTACCCTTTCACTCTTAATCCTCTCAAATTGACAGAGGTTTCTACAATGACCACAAACTGGATGAGAAGAAGCTAGCCCAAAGACTTTGTGCTATTCCTCTGAGTCTCCAATGCATCAGATTTCAGCAGCCTCGATCAGGTCAGCAGCTTCCTGCTTGTTCACTCGGTTACAGTTACATTGACATCACCAAGCTTGGACACTTGTCCTTTTTCTCTTCCTGAATTCTCATTGAGTAGAACAGGTCCAGGGTGTTACTCATTAAGAAAGAAGATTGCCTTGTCTTTTCCCCAGAGAGCAACAGGTCAATTTGAATTCTAGACTTTCTGCTTAGAATCAGTGCCAAAGCCACTGCACAATCAAAACATCTGAAGTTGACATCAGACAAATCAAATGCCAAAGAAACTCCAACCTCAAGGGTACTCCCAATCATATTCTCCTTTCCCATATTCTTTTCATTACTTTTAGGTCTGTAAACATAGTTTTTATTACTTTATTTTATATGTGTTTATAATCTACAGACCTTACATGATGTAAAGGGAAAGAAGAACTTTTTTTATGCCACCTTTCCAAGGTTGTATTTAATATATGCCAGATATTCCTAGGAATATAGTAGGAGTCTTTCTTATTTCTCTGAAACAGGAACATGAGGAATATAGCCCTATTTAATTGTGGTGGCTTGGGTAGAATAAAACATTGATGAGCAAAAGAACTAATCTAAAATATTTGTCTCATGTAGTAATAGAAATAAATTTTAAGAGGTGCTACTATTAGGTCCATACAGAGGGCATTTAGATAAGGGAGCTGACTGTGTGCAATTTGATCGCCTGGTAAAACTATATTATTGAAACAAAGCCTTAGATTTTATGCTTCTCTGTAAAAAGTCAACAAAATGATGTGGATGAGCAGACCTGAGCTGGTGAAAGTCAGTTAAGGCAGGAAGAATGAACAAAGAAAAAGGGATGAACCAAAGCTTTGGGAGGGAGGGTCAAATAAAAATATTTCAACATAAAAAGATAATTTCTACTGGGAATTAGAGGGAAAATTAGGGCACAGCATATAAGCTCAACCGTGAAATACAGGTAAAAGAGACCAAAATTGATCTAGGTGGGAGTCAGCAATCTCTATTTCCCTACTATCTGTGCCACTTCACATAAATCTCTTTGCCTGACCACATCCTATTTATCAAGAAGGTACTATACCTTAGTCTTCTAAGTGATGTCTTTGCTCTTCAACATTTAAGAGTTCTTATGCAGCACACATACCCAATGAAATTCATAATTTGTTTTCCTCTGGTATAGTGATTTGTTATTTGCATGTTGGGCTGAAACCTGTAAAGTTAGCAGTTTGGAATCACCAGTGATTCTTCTAAAGAAAAATGAAGCTTTGTATTCTTATAAAGGGGTACAGCTTCAGAAACCTATAGGGGTCATTCAAATCTGCCCTATAAAGGGGTTGTGAGTCACAATCAACTCTCTAGCAGCAAATTTTCTATCTAGGACCCTTGAATGTGGAGCCCATCAGGATGACATCCTGAATAACATCTATCTTCTCCACTTATCATGATTTTAGCTACTGTTCTACTTTGGAGATTTCATTTCCTTTTCATTAAATTGTAAGTCATACGGAAGACTGCAGTCTTTGATCTTCATCAAGAAGTTCTTCAAGTTGTCCTCACTTTCAGCAAGGAAGGTTATGTCATCTTCATATTGCAGATAATTAAAGAGACTTCCTCTAAGTTTCTCCCTATATTCAGCTTCTCAATATTTTTGCTCAGCATACATACTTAACAAGTGTTGTGAGGAGATACAAACTTTCCTCATTATAATATACAATGCCAACGGTGTTGATTGTTCAACCAACATAATTCAAATTTGCTGGCTCTGTATCAATGAGGACTCATAGAGACCCTCTTGTTGTTGGTTGTCAGCAGCCATCAAGTTGGTTCTAACTTAATAGCAACCCTAATGACAACAGAACCTAACATGGCCCAGTCCTGTGCCATCCTCACAATTGTCGTGTTTGAACCCATAATTGTGCAACTCTTTTAAACTATCTTGTCAAGGATCTTTTTGTCTTTCCAAATACCATGTTCGAAAATGTGAGATGAAATCACACCATTCTTGATTCTAAGGAGCAGGCTCTCCTTCTTCCAAGACTGATCTGTTTGTTCTTTCCACAGTGCATGGCACTTTTTTTAACGTCATTTTATTGGGGGCTTATAAAACTCTTATCACCATCCATATATCTAGCCATTGTGTCAAACACATTTGTTGCCTTTATCTTTCTCAACACATTTGTCTTCTACTAGAGCCATTTGAATGAACTTTTCATTTTTCCCCTCTCACCCTCCATGAACCCTTGATAATTTATAAATTATTATTTTGTCATGTATTACACGGTCCCACGTCTCCCTGCACCCACTTTTCTGTTGTCTGTCCCCCAGGGAGGGGTCTATACATAGATCCTTTTGATTAGTTCACCCGTCCTACCCCACTCACCCTCCATCCTTCCTGATGTTGCCACTCTCACTACTGGTCCCGAGGGGTTCATCTGTCTTGCATTTCCTGTGTTTCCAGTTCCTATGTGTAACAGTATACATCCTCTAGTCTGGCTAGATTTATAAAGTAGAATTGGGATCATGATAGTGGGGTGAGAGGAAGCAGTAAAGAATCATAGGAAAGTTGTAAGTTTCGTCATTGCTACACTGCACCCTGGGTGGCTCATCTCTTCCCCACAACCCTTCTGTAAGGGGATGTCAATTGCCTATAGATGAGCTTTGTGTTCCCACTCCATCCTCCCCCTCACTCAAAATAATAATTTTGTTCTTTGATACCTGATACCTGATCCCATCTATACCTCATGATCACAGAGGCTGGTATGTTTTTTCCATGCAGCCTTGGTTGATTCTGAGCTAGATGGCTGCTTGTTTATCCTCAAGCCTTTAAGACCCCTGACAATATATCTTTTTATACCCAGATACCATCAACTTTCTTAACATATTTGTTTATGCTTCCATTTTGTCTTCAGCGTTCACGTCAGGAAGATGAACATCATGGACTGCCAGTTTAATAGAACAAAGTGTTTGTGCATTGAGAGAGTATTTGAGTAGAGGCCCAATGTCCATCTGCTACCTGAATACTAAAGCAATAAATATATGCACAAAAATATCTTTCCCTGTCATCATATAGAAATATAAGCAAATGCCCGTAGTTAGACCTCTTTAGAAACCTTGAGGACAATAGTCGTGCTCAGAGCTCTCTATGCATAGATAGGACCATATGGCCTTCCCCTCTATGAGACATGACAGCCTTCACTGATCCATTGCCCTACAGGGGACAACAGAGGAGACACCGTGTGGGAACTGTTCCTGATCTGACCCCATTATACCAAAGCAAAACACTAAGGGAGTGCAACAGAACAGCAAGGAGAGCAGAGCAAGGAAGTCTGGAGGGAACACCAAAAATAGACTTTGGGGCCAGGCCGTGGTACCCCATAAGATTTGACTGGAAAATACTCCTAAAAATCAACCAAGAGACCTTGAACTATTTACAGGCTTTTGTTTGGTTTTGTGTGTATATGTATGTCATTGTTTTTTTGTTGTTGTTATTGCTGTTGTTTTGTTTTGTAGCTTTGCTTTACCCTGTATTGTTTTGGTGCATATTATTACATCTGGTCTATCAAGAGAAGATAAGTGGGATAAACAACCTGAAGGAGAAAACAAGGGAGGTGGGGGAAAGAAGTGGTGTTAACAAATTCAGGGACAAGGGAACAAGTTGTGTCAATCCGGGTCAACTAGAGAAACAACTACATAGACTCGCATATGGATATAAGGGAATGGTTTATACACAAAAGGAATAGAACACTGAGAAAGCATCTCAACCCAGTCCAGTTCAAAGTCATATGTCTGATATTAGCCCAAAAGCCTGATACCAGTCTATAATTTTCCTTCTGACTCATGAAGTCACAGGTCAGTGGGTGTAGAACCCCAGTGCTTGCAGTGGTCTCCCTATGGCTCCTCGCTTCCAGGGCTCAGGGTCTATCAACAGCATCCAGTGGTAGCATAAGCAACTCAGTGCTGGCAGGGGTCTCCATGTGGTCTGTCCAGCTTCAGAGGTCTAGCTTCATCAGCAAAGCCATGAGGTTTCTCCCCTGGCTCCTCAGATGCTGCCATCTTGTCTTGTCCATGATTCATTGTCCCTGAGGCTAACTCCACACAACTGGGGAAGCTTCTCATCTTCACGAGGAAATATTGTAAGATTTCAAGAAGTCTCAGGAGAAAGCCATGCTTACACAGAGGTCTCATAGGCCATTCAATGGCTATCTCCAGATTAACAGACTAGACCCCACCCCTACATTCCAATAATAAAATTAACATAAGCACATGACTGGCACACAAGTGATCCCAAAATGATGTTGAGGAGGGTGTACAAAACCTAGTAGGGTTTGATCAAGTTTAATGTAACTGAGGAGAATTACTAAAACCCAAGTAAAGGTTGAGCATGATAGTGAAACAAGAGGAAAGTAAAAGGAAAGAAAGGACCGCTCATGGTATTTTAATATTCTTCACCCACACCATAATTCAAATGGATCAGTTCTTTGGTCTCTCTTATTCAATATCCAATTAACACAGGCTATGAGGTGATTGAACATCCCATGTCTCGGGATATGTGCACCTTTTACAATGCCAGAATCACTCACTGCTATTGAATTGTTTATGATTCACAGAGACCTGAAAGATAGGATAGAACTTCCCCTGTTGGTTTAAAAGACCATAACTCTTTATAGGAGTCAGTTTTGTTCTTTCTCCCATGACATGTGATGGTGGTTTTGAACTGCTGGTTTTGTGCTTATTAGTTCCTTGAGTAGCCAGGGCTGTTAGGATGCCTGAAAACTGAGTACCAGAGAGAAATTTCTGACACATAGAATGGCCCCTGTGGTTTCCCAAACTGTAGCTCTTTACAGGGATAGAAAGCCTCATTTTCCCCACTGCTGATTGATATATGTATATGTGCATATACATGTATATGTATATACACACACACACACATATATATCATATAAAACACCTTGCTTGTCAAGTCCATTCTAAATCATAACTATTTTATTAAAGAGAGTAGAACTGCTTCATGGGATCACTCAGGTTTTAAATCTTGCTCTTGCTCTTTGGTTGGTGTGGGGGCATTCTTGGCAGGACCTGTGGATCTGGGAGATAGGTGTAGAAAGTGAAGGAAGCTTCTGCACCTCCTGAAGCAGTCTTGTAGTCACTGGGTATCTATGCCTTTAGGTAGCTGGATCCCATGCTTTCAAGTCTCCTGGATTATTCTGGTCTTGAGTCAGGTGGAAACTGCAGGATATCTATCCTGCATTTCCATGACTCCTGGAAAGAATTCCAATCTTGAGGCAATAATGGCCCTGGCCATCTCACCTGATATCCTTCCACTATAAACCTCTGAGACATAGCCCATCAGAATACTTCTAGCTTCCCCATAGTAACAGCTAAGATCCTGTAATAATTGGACAGTAAAATCCTGTAATGTGATTGGACGAGATAGTCATGTAAGACAATTTGATGGCTGGCTCAGCCACTTATATCTCATTTACATAATTCGGCAAGTAGCACTTCATTTACATAGCCGACAGTGGGGGACCAATTGCTTTTCATGCTGCATACCCATGACCATGAAAGGATAGATTTGGATACCAGAAAGTATAATCTGATTGGTCAATGAAACTTATATAAGCCTTGCAAAAGCTGTAGTAATCTCTGGGGTATGTGTGCACGGTTGAACTTGACTTCATCACTCTTACTTCCCTGCATGCCAACCTGTTCCCCACAAGTTGAGATGACTAACTTTTCAGTTTGCAGCCAGACAGTTAACCCACTGCACCACCAATAATATTTCTGATTCATAGAGTTGGGTTATATTTGGATGTATACAGGAATGCATATAAAAATTAGATCAAAATTATTTATTAAAAGTATCTTCTACACTTAGGCTCAATCTCTCCCAAATGGCTTTTAGCTTAGTAGTGCTTAAAGTTGAACATCTCAGAAATGAACTGTTAATACTCCGATGAGATTTTTCAAGAGAAGACCAATTTCCTACTTCAAGTTGTTGGTGGTAGTGGGAAATGGAAACTTTAAAAGTTGTGAAAGTGGACTCATCAATTTACTATCGGGGAAAACATTGTGAATCTGTTTGCTATAGTTCTTTCCTAGATATGTTCAGGTGACCTAGAAATGACAGAAGCTTTTCTCTGAGTAATGTCATTTTTTGTCTGGCTTAATTAAATTAGTCTATACTCTGGAGTTCTCTCATCTACTATGTGTATACCCTGAGGTAATATAGAAATCTGACAATTGTGAAGGTAGTTTAATTAATGCAATGATTATAATAATGGCTAATATGAAGAGTATTTAATATGTACTAGACATCTTGATAAGCATCCTATGTGTGTTCTTCTTATTTGACTCTCTCATAACTCTATGAATGCATTATTATGATTATTCTCATGCAGGCAATTCTTGAGTATGGAATTCATTCAAATATATACAATTTATTCAAAGGTATGGAAATTTTAACAACTTGCCTCGAGTCACACAAGTAAATGACAGGTATAGGATGTGAAGCCAGACTGCTTGATTCCTGGGCTTACAATTAAGCATCATTCATTCTGCCAGAAATAAATAAGCAAATTAAATTTCTTTTTTGGAAATCTAAATTATGTATTCTATTAACCTCTAATGACAAAAGTTGATAATTACAAAAATACCACATCACTTCACACTTTATTTTTTTAATAGAGACTTATTTTAAAAAGTAGAATCAAGAGGATGGCACTTCAGAGAAGGCAACTTAGCTTTGGTTAGTGAAACCAAGGATGTCATTATGTCATGGGGAAAATCATTCCACATTAACCACATATACCACCACTGTAAGAATAAAATTGGTATCCTGTCCCTAATTAGGCACTTTTGACCTAGTTTATGTTTAGCCCTTTGTGACCCGGGTCATGCACTATAGACAATCAGGCCTTTAGACTCTGTATTTTCCAGGTGGACATTTGTCATAGCTTACACTGATCTAAGTTAGAACTCTTAGTAAGTGATCTAGACTTTACCTTAAAGACATCAGTAGAAAATTAAAGGAATTGAGATATTTCTATGGTCCTTAGGCTGAAATGCCCCAGTGTGAGAAGAAGCCGATGACTTCTATGCCAATTACTTGGGTGTAGAAGCCCTTGGAGCTTGGTTCAAAATTCTTGTCCTAAGTGTTTCTTGTAAGTGGCAACTCAAGACTACCATTTCATTCTATCTTTGTCATTCTGACACATATACACCTTTTCTGTCAGAGTGAAAATTCAATAATTCTGGCATTATTGAAATTTTCATCCTATCCCCTACCCTCATTGTTAGCATACATAATAACCTACAGCCTAAGTTGTCAATCTTTACATAACCACCATCCTTGTATTTTGGTCTAAAAATTTGTCCTAAATATGCATATTTTCTTGCTCTTGATAGTGTTTAAAATTCTACACAAATGGCTACATTAGTGGTAGCATCAATAGGACTACCATATGCTCCATGGGCATAATTTATAATGTCCTTCAGCAAAATAGCAATGATGTCTTTAAAGCAAGTCAGGGATGTACATAAATAATAGATAGATGAATGGTTTTGAAGGTTGCATTTAATTGTAACCCTTCTCTAAGAACAGTACTAATTTACATGGCTCTGATGAATACCTACCCCCATGAAGTGATCATTGAAGAAATGGGCACAGAGTTTGGTGAAGAAATAAGATTGTGCCCAGCTATTCAAGAGAATGGCATTTGGGGTCTTGAAGATTTGTCTTAAAACAAGCAGTCATGTAAATGACACATCAGATAAATCCATGTATAAGAAGCACACCAACCTATGTGATGCAAGAACTGTAGAGAGTAAAATTCAAACTTGAAGGGAAAAATGGTATTAGAGTTTAAATTAAGAATACCTAGTTGCATAATCCTGAGGATGCCTCTGAAAGCCCCAATCTATTTGACCACTCCACATGCAAATAAAATCTCTGGTGGATATCCCCTGACTATGGGCCAGAGATGGAAAAGACCTTGCTATCAGATTGTATTGTACAGTAGATTACTGAAGTTGTAGCTAGGTTACAAAATGGCACTTTTTCATTATTCCAGTGTATAATTGCTAGATATTTTTTAATATTTTCTGTTTTGTTTTCATTTGAAGGGTTTTGGTTTCATCTCAACATTGTTGCTGAATCATTTGTTTGTATTATGTCTTGAAGTTGTATGTTTTCTGTATATGAAATATAAGATTGATGAGCATATAGAGAAAACAAATAGAATAAATGTTCTTGGGAGGAAGAATAGGGGTGGGGAGGGGGCTGATATCAAGGAGTTCAAGAAAGAAGAAAGCGGTTTGAAACTGATTGTGTTGGCAATTGTACAATACTGTGTGATGGGATTGGACTATGGAATGGTATGGTATCTATATTAGCTCTCATTACAATTGTTTTGGGAAAAAACCCCACAGCCTCTATGGATGACAACTGAATTAATAAATTAAAGGGTACATGGCAGGGGAGGCTGTCTAGAAATGAGAAGCTAACAACTAATACAAGGAAGAAGAAATATTCTAAAATTTATTGTGATGATGTTTGAAAATTGTTATGAATATGATTAAGCTATTGAAATGTATGATACACAAATTTCATATTGGTAAAACTTCTAAATAATAGATTTTGTCATTTCTCAGTGATGTACAGTCATTGAACATGAACTAGTGATGTTAAATGTGTTAGCAAACAGGACATGCTAAGGAATTTTTAAAATTTCATATACATATTTAATTCCATATATTCAGTCATGATTTCTCAGCCACATCTCAGTAGCATTTTGCCCATAAAAGGTTTTTCTGTTATGCATGAGTTAATTTTAGAGATCACCACATGTGTTTTTCTGTGTAAGTAATTATGGGGACTGCTTAATACAGACATTGTTTAGCAATAGACTGCCTGTTGTTTGTAAGCAACACTTCAGCCTTCAGACTATTTTGTAGGCATTTCCCCTAGCATCCAATTATATGTTAATTATTCCAGAACGATATTCTGAAATGGTGGTTAAAAAGGGGAAGAAAAGTCTGTTTCATTCTGTTAATGGATATTTTAATTAAATAAGATTATTCAGAAAATAAGTTGATTTCTAAAAATGGATCAAAACAGGATTTGGGAGCATGCAAAGGAAGCACAATGACTTTCCTAGGATCAGAGCCACCTAGGCTCCACCTCTCTAGCACAGAGCAGAGTGACCCAGTAGAGTTGTCAAGACTAGGAATCTTCTTAGAAGCAAATAGTTAAACATCTTTCTCTGTCCTTTATATTGTAATTATTATTCCATTCTTTGTACTGAGTAGGCATTTCTGCCATACATCACTGCCACCCAGCTGAGGGGTTTGAATTGCCTACCTTTGCATTGCAGTCCAGTACTTGGATTACTAACCCACCAGGACTCCTTAAGAGGGACACCCTGGAGATCAAATCCTTTGTAGTTTCATTTTACTTTTTCATTATAAAGTTGTATTTGCTACTCATACACTCAGGTTTTCCTTTTCCTAAGTGGTATGTTTCAGAAAGACAGCCATTTGTCACACAGATGTAAACATAGGAACTGTATTTTCAAAGTGACAATGGTGCCTTGCATTTCAGGTGGGACTATTTTATAAACACTAGATATTACAAGAATTTTTCCCATAAAGCAATGTGTTCTTTTCTGCGGGTTGAGCCAAGCAGAATATTAAGGCAATCAATTTTAGAGGTTCTTATATTATGACTCAATATTTCTGATTTCACCTATAGAAACTGACAAAAGAATCTGAACTCTTTGGCACATAAAGAGAAAATTACAAATTAATCTAATACATGATGATATAGCAAAACCTTGGATCAAAGTAAATACAACCAAAATCCAATCATAAATTAAAATATAGAGGATAGTTTCTTTTTTTTGGGGGGGGGGCATCATTGCTCTCTGGTGGTGGGAGTAGGAGGCCCAGCCCCACTGCTGGAATTGAACATCCGTCCCAGTGGGCCGCAGTCCTGTGCACAACCATTATGTCACTGGGGCTCAGCCCTTAGAGGATAGTTTAATTTTAGGATCACTATTAATATAATGCGTCACATTAGTAGGTAAGGGAAGACAAATTGTTTGGTCATGTTAGATTTCCTTAAAAGTCTATAAGAAAATTCAGCATATAGTCTTGATTTTTAAAACCTTAATAAACTAGTTGGAATGGAAACAAGAATCAGTTTTAATAACATAATTTTCTAAAATATCTAATGCTGAAAAGGAAGCATAAAAATGTAAACATTTTCAAAGAAATAATCAATACTACAGTGAGCTGTTTCTAATTCTAAGGAGAGTTCTAATTTAGGTTGAGGTAAACCTATGTCAAAATACTCAGTACTAAAGGCACTTCCATTAAAGTCAGACACAATGTGGCCAATTGCCACATTGCCATTCTTCTAAAAGCTCCGTCACAATTACTCAGGAAAAATGAGAAAAACAAACAAAAACCCATAAATACATAATCAAAAGAAGTAAATATCCATTGTTGCTAACATGGTCTCTAACTAGAGAGTCCCAGAGAATTAACAAAAAACCCATAAGAGCGAGTCTATATTCATGGAGCTGGATCAAACAATAATAGAGAAAGCCAATGTCCCAATGTAGTAATAGTTAGCTGCTAAAATGGAAAATGCAAATTCAGAGACAGTGTGATAGTTGGATTTTTGTACCAACTTGGCTCAAACAGGATGCTGAGTGGTTTGGGAGCTGAGTCCTTGGCAAACCAACACAATGCGATGGAGCTCAATAAAGTCAACTCCATGAAGGGATCTGCCATGGGCAGACAAGATCAGGCTAGAACGCAAGCCACCGCCCTGTGCAATTGAAAGGAGATGTCATCTAGGCAGGGGATGGCCTAATCCCAATGTCTAGGTACAAGAGAACCAAACAATGTCCTATCCTGTGCCATCCTCTAGACATGCTCTTATGTTTATGCCCCTCACTGCAGCAGCGGGGACAGTCAATCTTGTTGAAAGCACTTCTCTTTTTCACTGCCCACTGCTTTGCTAAGCTTGATGTACGTTCCCAAGAACTGGCCTCTCCTGACAACGTGTATGTACAATCTACATCCAGCAAAGTCTCGCCACCCTTTGCCTCTAGGGAGCATTCTCCTTATACTTCTTCCCAGACAGATTGGTTAGTTCTTTTGGCAGTCACCATGGTTAACTCTACCGCGAGAAAGCAACTCTTCCTCCGGTTTTGCAGACCGTCCCACCTGAGGGGCTCCTTTGCTGGTCCTTTTTCTGACCGGGCTCTATTTCTGTTCCTTAAGTTCTCAGTAGCGGGTAATGTTTTGATTGTGTCAGTAAGGTTGTAGGTGGCTAATTCCTCAGAAATTGACAATGTCTTCTTTCTAATCTGCTCTGAAACTGTAAACTGTTGGAACCTGTTCACTTTGGGTGACTCTGATGGCATCCGAAATACTGCCGACCAAGCTTCCAGCCTCATGGCAACACACAAGCCACCACAGAATGGCAAACTGACAGATAATTCATGGTTGCATGTCTTTATTACCTGCCAATTCCTGGAACCTCTGCAGTCACGAGCCTGACCTCTCATGTTGGTGTCACATACTTCTGCAGGCTGTCGTGTTTCTGCTAATCATGTCTTCCTCCACCCTCAAAGGTATGCAAGTCAGGAGAAGCCTCTCTCTCACCTAGTATCTGAAGCATGAACTTGAAGCCAGACTGGAATGAACTGCTTGTACAACTCAACCATTTTCTTGACACAAATATCTTTCTATATGTACATAGATAAGATTCTCTGGTTTTGTTTCTAGAGTAGCCAGGTGAACACACACAGTACCAAGAAAAATGTAACAGTGAACAAAAATAAAATTACTAAAATTTTTATGAAAACAAAATCGCATACAGTTCCCATGAAACTTAAAAGCTGGAAAGTGAAGAAACGGCTTTGTTCTTCTGATGCAGATACAAGTTCATGCGTAAATTGAAATCTACATTTCAATTTAGGGAAAGCATAATTAGCATGACTAAAAATTCTGAACATATAAACATGTATATATTTAGAATAAAATTACTAAATTGGTGGAAGAGCTTTCACAATCATTAAAAAGTTTGCAAATCTATATGTCGTAACTAAAACAATACAATAAGATCTCACAAGACATGAAAGGGTCAATGCAAAAGTAATGAAAGTTCAGAAACAAAAATAATTACGTATAATTATTTAGCCTATGAGTCTTCAATTGGCTCCACAAATCAGAAGTAAACAAATAAAGTAATCAATAAAAGGCACTAGAAAAATTGACTAGGAAAAGGAACACATTCACATAGATTTACACATACATATCTCTAAATCACATTCTACATTCCCAAACCCCCTGATAATCTAAGTACTTATGATTGTTTCAATTATACTTAATATTTGATAATCATTTATTTATCTTTCTAATACCTAATATTGGGGATGGCATGTTAGTATAATGTCATGGAAATGTGAATTCTTAACCAGTTCTGGGAAGCAAGTTGTCAATATGTGTCAAGTGTCTTAAAAAAAACTCATAATATGTGACTAAGTATATCTTTGGTTAGAAATAACATTTTTAAATATTCAGTAGCATTTACAGGTGTCTTCCTTATAATAATGATAATGGCAAACCATAAGGCATTTAACACTAAGACTGGTTAAATACATTATCAATCCGTTAATGTATCTGTACTCATTAATGTAAGAATATATGTTGTTTCAGCATACACGCACACATACACAGACTGAACGTGTTAGCTATAATACTATAGGGAAAAGGGGGTTCATTGCTCACGCTCAGAGGTCCGGGCTTCTGCCCCGGAGGGCTGCATCTGGGTAGGCTCATCTAGACCAGGTGAATTTAATTTAGCCAATGGGGTCGACCAGGGTTATCAACCATGCCTCCCTGACAAAGGACTGCAAAGGCAGGATCCTGGAGCAGCTTCCAGGCAGGCAAACGGAGGTGAGGGACCTTGTGGGTGGCTATGTAAACCTGAAACTTCTTCTAACTTTCATAAAATTCATTTGGATCACAAACCAGGATTCAGTATAAATTCTTTCTCATGCAGAGCCAAGGATTGAGACATATATCTCTTCTTGAGTAAGCCTAACAGAATGCTGCATAGAACAAAAGACTGATATTTTAAGAAGTAGTATTAGCTCTTACATTTTATTTCCTTTTATTTTACATGCATATTTTCCTGGGATTGTGCTATTATAATTATCCATAACTTAAAAAATTATGGATTTTCAGGTTTGCACAGGAAAATATGAAGTATTTTTTGAATGATGTCTTATTTATTATATTTTGAATGCCAATTAATTGCATATAAGAAAATCTATTACTCAATGAAATACTCAACTTTCCTCTGGTTCTCAAATGCCTCCTCCCACCCACCATCATGATCTGAATTCTACCTTACAAATCCAGCGAGATCAGGGAATGTACCCTGTAGTCGGAAACATGGGGAATTCAGAATAGATGATCACTTCAGGACCAGTGCTGGGAATAGTGATACCTGGAGAGTAGAGGGAGGGTGGAGTAGAAAGGGGGAAGCAATTGTAGGGGTCTATATATAACCTTGTCTCTGGAGTATGGACAATAAGGAAGTGGGTGAAGGGACACATCTGACAGTGTATGATATGAAAAAGTAATAACTATTTGTAAATATTAAGTGTTCATGGGGGGTGAGTGGGGAGGGAGGGGATATATGGGGAGCTGGTTCCGGGGGGCCTAAGTGGAGGGAGAATGTTTTGAACGTGATGATGGCAACAAGTGTGCAAATGTGGTATGCATATAATTGATGTATGTATTGATCATGATGGGAGTTGTATGAGCCTCCAATAAAATGATGTATTTAAAAAAATGGAGGGGAAAGGAAGACTTACACCAAGGGCTCATGTAGAAAATATTTTGGAAATGAAGATGGCAACATGTGTACAAACATGCTTCATACAAATGATATGTGGAATGTTATAAGAGCTGTAAGGGCCACCAATAAAATCATTGAAAAAAGAAAAAAAACTGTTCCTATAGCAAGTCAATAAATTTAGCCAAATATCTTAAACAACTTTGCATCCTAAACTCTGTTCAATTATTAATACATTTTTATAAAAGATCATGTATCCAGCTTATAAGGTCTTCTCTTGAGTACTAAACTAACAGAGATTTACTGTGGGAAACAGAAAGATAGCTCCCAAGTTGTCACCCCCAAATATACGCCAAACTTAGCTGCTTGCTACATGTGGTAAATGACTGTACACTTGGAGGCTAACACAAGTAGGTCAGAGGTTATTCTCCCTAAGGGTTATCAGCCTTCTAGAGCAATCAGGCTGTATAATCTGTTACACACTAAGTAGGGCCCACTCCCTTCTGATAAGAATGGTAGTAGATACTCTCCCTAAAAGAGAAACCAGGGAGGTCAAGTCCAGTCAAGGATGACCAAATTCAGGCTGCTGTATTGAGTCTAGTGTTCACATGTATGCCCCTAGCTTGTCCCCCTCCTGTTACACTTACATCTCTGGTACATCCCCTTCCTGTGATATGTATACCTACTGTATAACTCTTTCCTGTGACTTCTGGTTACCTGTAATCACACTTCTAAAGTAGATATAAACCTTGGTTAGCAATAAACTTTCGATCTTCCTCCGCCCTGGCTTTCTGCCTGCACTGTGTGTGGACCAGGAGGTGAGCATGCTGCCATGAAGTGTGTCTGACTTCCTTATTTAAATCTATTTCAAAATTTCTATGACTTTGCTATAATCTTTACTTATTATCGCTGTACATTTTTGCCTACCAGACCCGTGATGATATGATACAGGCTGGCTCCCCTAACAACAAATAAATCTTAAATTTTACAAAGCACATCAGATTTTTGTTAAGTTATATGACTTTAACAAGTGGTGATGTGCAGGTGTAATAATTTGATGTAACAGGTGTAAACAAGTTTGATGCTAGAATGGGCACATAGCTGAGATCATGATACAAGAGAGAGATACTACCCTGGTGAGTCATGAAAAGCATTAGAATTCACCTTCCAATTTATATGGAATAAATTACCAACAAATTAAAGATACATGTTTAAAAAAACAAAAAACTTTAGTAAATGATAGAATAAAATATAGATGAATGTCTTTCTGACCTCTTCAGAGTAGAGAAGGAATTTTATGAAAGACACATAAAACAGAAGTAATAAAAATGAATAATAAATGAGACTATGCCAAAATTAAAATTTTTATGACAAAAGGCATAAAATCCAGACAGGTAGAAAGTATAAACTTATATAAAATTTTTGTTATCAGTATATATAAATAGATTCTTCATATAAAGCGTAAAAAGAAGGCAAGGAATAAAAATATGAATACAATCAGCATAAAGAACAAACTTGAACAGTCTTGACAAAAGTTTGTACAAAAAGTTTGTTCCCAAATGGGTCTAACAGATAATGAAAATTTCCCTTGAACTTTTAAAAAATATACACATGAATGTATAATCAAGGATATAACTACACACATACAACACACACACACAAATAATTAGAAACCACTGGTCCTGGGCCATGCTCATAAGTGCTGATAGGTTTGAGCCTGTGGTTGAAGCCACTCTCCAAATCCATCCCTTTGAGCTATAATGTTCTTTTTCAGATATTGGATTTTACTCTGAACATCCAGAGAATGTGAGATAAACTTTCACCATCCTCATTTCTCAGGATCATTGTGGCTACATACTGTATATATTGATTTAGCTCCACAATCTCCCAAGTAATGAGTTCAAAGCAATTTCAAGAAAAATAAGATATGTCTTTAAAATTAATTTGATTGGGAAATGTTAAAAAGTCTGACCCCACCAATCAACAAGGGTGTAGGAATATAGTCTATATATTTTAATTGACAATAAAAAGCCATACAATTTCTTCAAAGTACAAGTGTAATATCCAAAAATTTGGCTGTGTTAGTATGCAAACATTATAAATTTCAGCCACCTTATTTCTCAGGAAAATGTAAGAAAATTCTTTCACTTGTGAAGTAAGAAACATTCAAAAATACTTGCTGAATCATTATTTGTAATATGTGAGGTATAGGAGTGGTGAGCAAAATTTGGAGGAATAGAACAATTATTATATTCATTCATCTGATGAACTGTTACACATAAACTAATATCAGTTGATAATGTAGAGACCAGCTCTTATTGAATAAATTGAATTGGGTTTGAGAGGGTTCAAACTGCCAGGAGAAAACTTCTCTACAAAAGGGCTAGCCTATAGAGATGCAGGGTCCCTGCAGTATAGACACTGCAGTGACTCACACTTTAAAAAAATACTTTTATTAGAGGCTCTTACATCTCTTCTAACAATGCATACATTCCACTACGATGTCAAGCACATTTGCACATATGCAAGAGAAAGCATTCTCTTCCCACTGGAGTCCCTGAAATCCACTCCTCACTTCTTCCCCCTTCCTGCGCCACCCCCCCGCCCCCGCCCACCCTCCCTTCATCAACCATTGATAAGTTATAGATATTTCTTCCATATCTTATATCAGCCTTCATCACCCCTCACCCACTTTTCCATTATTTCCCTCCCTGGGAGGGGGTTTCAGGTTGATACTTGTGATCAGTTCCCCTTTTCTCACCCCCCCAACCCTCCCCCAACCCTCCCAGTATCTCTACCCTCCTTGTTGGCACTGAGGGGCAGGTTTAAAAACTCTTCCTGTCATGGAGCCTGCACCTCATGCCAGGATAACACACCAAGGGACAGTGAATAATTTGAACGTTTACAAAGAAGCATCGACACATCAGCCACATTATTCATACAGTGGGGGTGGGAGATAATGCTGGGGGCATGAAGTAACTGATAAGTTTGCTTACTCTTGTGTTCTGCAGCTTTAGTCAGGGGGAAAAAGGCAAATGTCCCTTTTTCTCAGGCAGAGAAAGAGGCAAGAGATTGCCTCTCAGCAATCATGACTGAGCCATCAGCATTCTCCCACCTGCCATGAATGATGTTAAGTGGTGGTTCTGTCCTATTTGGCTAAGGACTGACAGCTTTATCCCCACATAAGATGCCTGAGTCAGAACTCAAAAGACACAGAATAAAGGAGCAAGTTTGCAGGCACAGGATGTACAACCAAGTGAGTTTTATGAATTTGAAGCCATTTATGTAGTAAACATTGGCAGCATGGAATATCATATACACACAAATAAATTTGACTGTAGTTGTATCTGATATGAAGAAGAATGGAAGAAAGAGGCTTGAGGAAAATATAGGTGTCTCTACTTTTCATTTTAAAATACATGGAAGAAAAATATGCCAAAGTGATAGCCTTTTTTCCTTTTTATTTGAAGATGTAAATATATGGATGTGTTTTTTTCATATTTGTCTTTGCTTATAAAATATAATATTTGGAAATATGGTTGTGTTGTGTGATTCAAACAAGAATGAGATGTTAAAGAAAAATTACACTGAGACTTCTGTTCAAACTGAATATGATAGGCAGTTAGCTATTTGTGATCCTGTATAGAGGTGTGAGTCCCTGATGTGCAGTAGTTCCTGTGCTCAATCGCTATCAAAAAGTTGTTAATTTGAATCCATCAGCCCACTACTGCAAAAAAGATGTGCCAGTCTGCTTCCCTTAAGATTTAAAGCCTTCCACCCCCTGTAGGGAAGTTCCACACTATTCTGCAGGCTTACTATGTGTTATTATCAACTAATTGGAGGTGGATTTGGTGGGTACTAAGGCAACATAAAAATTGGATACAAATTATTTTGGTATTACATATTAGAAAAAAAGAATTAACAGTATTTTTATATATATTTTTGGAATTTTTTCATTGTCCTTTATTTCTACTCTGTTAACTTTTTGAAGCTTATTCATATAGGGGCATAGCCCCTTCCCCTCCTTTCCTTATCCCCTCTGAAAAAAAGAAAATAAAAAAGCTTCTCTGGGCAGTGTTTTTGTTGTATGTATTTTTTTCCTACTAGGTGGGCAACAAGCAACTCACTCTGAGTTAGTGCATACAGTGGCATCCCCTGGGAAGGTTCTCTGGTCACATTGGGCTTTTTCATAAAAGCAGTTTCCCTTGAACCTTGTTTTTTTGTGATGGTCTATTTAAGAGAACAGTGTGTAGCTGTGAAATTTTGTTTCCTGCTTGGGAAAAAAATCCCTCAGAAACTTGTGATATTGAACACAACTGACAAGGACAGCACAATGGGAAAAACTCAAGTGTATGCCTGGTCTTCCCATTTCAAAAGAGATGAAATGTTGATAGATGGCATCCATCAGCATCCTTAACAGACAAAAATGTCGACTCATAGTGCATTTGGAATTTGTTCCAACAGGTCAGACTATTAGTTAAGATTTCTATTTAGAGGCTCTGAAAAGATTGCTGAAAAAGCCTCACTTGTGGCAGATGGGGACTAGTTTTGCCACCATGACAATGCAGTCCTCATGCAGCCATCTCAGAGCTCCAGTTTAGGGCTAAAAACAGTGTGTCCTTTTTGCCCCACGCACCTAACTCACCTGACCTCACTCCATGCAACTTCTTGTTTCTGCTAATGCAGAGGGAAATGAAAGGACAGCAATTTGTGACATAGAAGAAGTAAAAGAAACAAGGGAGATTCTGTCAGCCATCCAAAGAGATAAGCTTGAAAAATGTTCTCAAGAATGCAATCACAGATTGATAAGTGTATTAAGTTTAATGGAAAGTATTTTGAAGGTGACAGGGAGTTTGGAAAAAATGTGAACACACTATTTTGGGGGAAAATCTGTTTTTTTGGGGGTATCCCTCCATATGTTTTAGTTTTTGAGTTACCAAAATTTCTGATTATATTCTTTTGGTGTGTATTACTAACAATATCCTCTTCAGAGGGATGAAGTTAAAAAAGACAAGCCAGTCTTGTGGCTACATGAGAATATCACATCCCTTCTGTCGCTTGATAATACCCATGTAGAGAAATAACTTTACTAACTGGATTTCTGCCACTGATTGTACCTCTAAACAGAAGGGTGCAGAGCACACCCTCTAGAGCACAAAGTACAGTGCAATCATAAAAAAACAATTTAAAATTAAAACTATGTAGAAGTGTTTTGTGTGGTCGATGTACATATATAACATTTTGATATCCTTCTGTTTCTATTCATTAAAGAACTTTCAAAGGAATACCTAACTTCATATACATTGTCTTATACCTAAAAAACGAATCTCACATGCCTGATGAGCTTTATGGTTTGCAAAACTCTAGTAAGTGCTTCATCTACCTTTTGGATTTCCAGTGGTAATAATTTGCATTTTTTAAGTGATAAAGGATAATTTAATGCTGGATTTTTAGCTTGTGGCTTTATTTTTAATGTTCTGAGAAATCTATTCTTTGATCTTTTGTTATGTAAATATGCCATTTATATTTCTGGGCAATCTAACTGTCAATTTTTTTTACTGTAATCTTGGTCTACGCACTATTCACAGAGAGGTCAAAACTTATGCCAAAAATAGAATTCACCTAAATTGCCATGGTTGTATTTGATTGGGTGTACCATAATAATCTTGCTATCTGTTTGTTGGCACTTAATTTTGAGGGATAGTTAAAGCAAACCAAAAACAATTATACTTATGTTGGTCAAACATCTGAAAGAAGCGAAAGCACTGCCATTTGAACCTGCCGCTCTGTGATTTGTGGTTTCATATATTCCCTTACTTTGTCATTCTAATTTCTAACCTTCTAATCCACTAGTAGCATCGTGGTTACCCATTGCTTTGCTAATAGTAAGGTTAGTAGTTGGAAACCACAAGGCACTTTGTGGGGGAAAGATGAATCTTTCTATTCCCATAAAGAGTTACTGTCTCAGAACCCACAGGGGCAGTTCTACCTATACAGCAGAATCAATTCAATTGTAGAGAATTGGGCTCAGACGCTACATTAGATGCCCCTTCTTACTTTCTTTCTCTGGAATGAATCAAATACATGCCACATTTTAAAAATTCCTCTGTGCATTAACACGATCAACCAATATTTAAAATTAAATGACTTCTCGCAATTCGCTTTTTGATAAACTCTGCTTCCATACAGGGCAATCTTTAAGAGGTATTATCTGTGCCCCATTCAACTAACAATCAAGATATTTACTATGACCTAATGATAATCACAAATACATGCAATATGAACTCACATGCTTATACAAAAGTTCACACAATCTATTTGGGAATGTACTGCCACCAATGCTATGTTTTCTTGGACCAATAAGCTGACTTTTCCCTTTATTACTCTATAAAAAATGTCATTCTTCAGGGAGGATGGCTATAGCCTTCTAGATACTACTTTACATAAATGGACATTGCTATTTGTAGTACACCAGAATCACTGGTTGATGTAAAATGTTACTGTTTGGCTTCTAAAGAAAAGGTGGAAGATGGAAGTTCACTGAGAGAAATGTCTGGCCATCTCTGCCTAATAATAAGTCATTGCAACTGTATTTAGCACAATTCTACGAACACATATTGGGTTATATGAGTCAAAATTGTCTTGGTAGCAACTAATCTCCTTAATGATCAATAAATCAAGCCATTTTGTTACAAGAGACCAATAGGAGTGAGACCTGCTATGGTAGTTACATAATCTGTTGTCACTTTTAGAAGAGTGAAGGGATGGAGTTTTGCCTGACACAGCTTGATGGCCTCATTTGGAGGTATGAAAGAGAAAAATAGCTCTTTGGAGGTGGGACACATACTCACTCCTTGGGAGACATTGCAGCTGACAAGACACATGAACCTATGCTAGTGCCCTGAGTTGGAAGAGCACATGAAGCCCCTGCCAGTGCTGTGATGCTTACAATGCCACTTCCCACCCAACCCACTGACCCGTGATCTTCCTGAATTTGGGGTCATTGCATGTGATTGATGAGGCTGAAGAGGATTTTATAGGTTGACATAGGACATATGTACCAACATTGGACTTATGAACGTGATCTGGACTAGACTGGGATGTTTTCTCAATGCTCAATTGTTCTTGTATAAAAAGTTCTTTTTTTTTTTTTTTTGGCATCACTGCCTTCTGGTGGTCATGGGAGTTACCCAGTGCTGCTCGTGAGAGCCACCACTGGATTTGAACCGGCAAGCCCACAGGCCGCAGTCCCGCACTCAACCACTTATGCCACCGGGCTCAGCCCCCAAAGTTCTTTCTTTTCCATATTTGAGTGTCTATAAATTTGGTTTCTCTACTCTATCCGGACTAATATACCTACCTAGTGAAAAATTGTAGTGGTCCCAGGAGGATAGCTTTGCGTAAATTAGGTGGATAACTTTCTGGCTATCTCCTTTTGTATAATTCCAACTGTACCATTAGCTTTAATAGGAATTTCTGAATTGCTTGTTGGTAATTTATTTATTTTCTAGATAACATTGGAGTCACTATTTGATTCTTTTTTAAATTTTGCTTATGGTGTTGCTTGTCATCAATCAGTTGTGAAATCTGCCTCCACCCCCAATGATCAGTATTCAGCTGCAAACTAGTAATTATCTCTTAAAATTGGCAGAGCAAGCAGCTCCATCACTATCATTGGGCTTCAAAACCCCCAAGCAAGCACTCTCAGCGGATCCAGTTCGAATAAGCCTCTACAGCTGACAGTTCGAATATCAGATAGCATTACTCTCATAAAACTCAGTTTAGCTACATAAGCCACAGCCTTTAAAACATCAATTATTGTCTGTTGCTACTCTTCTACCCTTTCAAAAATATATATTTTTGCATGTAACATTGATGTAGTTTATCAAATTTCACCTGGAAGTGAGAAATAAACTTTCTAAAATTTAAATAGTTTTATCCCATATTTTGGAATAAACTTAAGGATTAAAGTCCTATTTTATTATTTTTAATTTCATAGTGTGATAGCTAATGCAGTTCTTGCGCTTGGTATACCAAAGGATTATATAAACAGAGCTGATTTCTATTGATGTTGACTTTGGAAGGATCAAAAAATTTAGACTGTTCTGGCTATACTGTTTCCTTTAAATTCATATTTTCCTTAATGTCTTCTCCTCAAATTACATTATGATTATAATATATTACACTGAATCAGGTTATGACAGAAGACTTTCTTACTAAGTTCTGATGATAATATATGAATTAATATAGTCTTGATAGCCTATTCAATCTATATTGAATGCCATTTCAGAGAAAAACTAACTGCCCCTGAATGTCCTCTATAGTAAGTTTGGGAAAGAGAGGTCTTTATTGGATAAATATTTTACAATATGCCATCTCCTCCTTACTTGCAGAGGAGTAAGTGTTTGCTCAAATGCTGCATTATCAAGGAGGGTTGCCATATCCAATACCACCTTTCCTTCTTATTCTCTTTTACCTATGCTCTTTCTTTGTTTGATAGCAAACAAGGACTTTCAAATACTATGCTCCACCATTCGAGACTTCATGGTAACCTGGGGCTTACACGTTGCTGTGGGACAGGGACCACATCACCAGGATTTCCAATACTGGCAAGATCATCCATAGTGTAGCTTCCAGAGAACAACAGACTAGGAAGAAACATGGAGATGCTTCCAAACTTAGTCAATGAATACCATATGGATCATGCAATCGAGTTCAATACTTTGACTCATTTGCTTTGTACATGTCATAGAAGGAACCTTGTACTATTATGTTGGGTAAGAGGAAGATCAACAAAGACAAGGGAAACTTTTAGAAAGATAGTCCAGCACAATGGCCATAACTAGACTTAAGTGCTGTATTTTCCAGACCATAAGACACACCTGACCCTAAGATGCACCCAGTTACCAGAGCAGGAAGACAAGAAAAAATAGTCTGAACCAACTAGTCCCAGGATACTAAAACAGTTATTAAAATAAAGCAAAATACAGCAATGTTTGACAATGTAAACTCACCAGTTGCTTCCTGTCTCAATGTTCTAATCCTGTCGGTCTGTTAGGATTATATACACACACAGGGGAGGCGTGCATTGTGCTCATGTAACCTGATGGACATTGAGACTGCAGAAAGCAGGACTTCCCCCCAAAGCACAGCAATCCACAGCATGCAAACAACAGTGGACAGTCAGGGGGTGCATGGGATCATAAATGCTCTGGGGTAACATACCTTCAGACCGTAAGATGCACCCTCATTTGTCCCCAACTTTAGGGGGGGGGAGTGTGTCTTATAGTCTGATGACTAAGGTATACCAATGATCATGAAGATGGTTCAAGAAGAGACACTATGTTGTTCTCTTATACATGAGTTCTCCATTATTGGAATTGGCTCAGTCACGACCAATAGCAGAAGCAATACTATAGTATATGTATTTTTTATTGTGTTCTTTCACCTTCTCAGATAGAATGTAATTTTAATGAGCTGAGGGATCATTGTCTGCTTTAAAGTGAACCTACAGCACTGGAGCAGTACCTGGATATAGTAGAGACACACCACTCTTTGAACAAATGAATAAGCTTCCTGCATCAGATTACTTATATAGGGAAGTAGAAGAACAAGAGAAACACCATTTTAGCTAGCCCTTTTAGGTCTTTTCCTTTGCCAAATACTTTTATTGAGTTGTCTTACTGACTAGAGCTATTTTAATTTGTCAGTACATAACAATATCTTAACAGGAACTGTGTCTTTGATATATATGTGATATTTACCACAGGACTTACCTTTGGCCAATTAACAGACTTTCATTTATATGTCTTCCTACTCTGGTAAAAATTGTAGGGTCATTTTCAATTACTGACAATATCCATATAGAAAATGCATTCAGATATGCAAATGAGTAACACGGCTCAAGACAGAATGGATGCTATTAGCTCAATAATGACAGCAACTACCTTTTTTGGTAGAGAAGAATCTTACTACTCCCATTAGCACCTCTTCATCACTAGTTCTTTGAAACACATAGTAGGGAAGGGACCCCATGAGGAGAGGTGGCAGTTCAGGCAGTAAAAGTTAGTCTAAAGTAGAAGCTGTGCTCCCAGCCAAGATGAACAAGCCAAGGTGGCATGAAAATGAAACAGGAGGAACTGAGTGCAGATACTTGAAACAAACAAACAAACAAAAACAGGGAGGTGATAAGCAAACCATTGCAAGGTACGTTTTCTGAGAAATATGTTTATCTTGGAGAGCAATGCCCCAAATGATGCTAACTGCCATATAATGGGCTCTAAGTCCTAACCACCTCAGCTGTGCCTCGGTAGAACTGTACTCCATCAGCAGCTGATTTGGGGGAAGTGGGTCACCAGACCTTTCTTCTCAGTGTGTCTGAGCAGATTTTTTTTAACACCAACTGTAGTGCCTTCATCATTGAGTCCACTCAGGGATTTTCAGCACATTTGGAATAAAGCAACACACTGGAAATGAGTTTCTAAAAAATCATGGAAAATTAATTAAAGGTTGATGGGACATTTCCAAGAACTTTTTGAAGTACCCTCATATACAAATTATGCCTTTACCCACTTGTTGATTTTTTTCTTTAAGTCGTCATCTAATTTTCTTTACATTTCTGCATATATACTCATTTATGGAAACTTATGAAACCCTTAGGGTGTTCAGGGTATACTCTCAATGAGTCATCATATTTATAGACCTCATCTATGGAGTAGCAACTCCCTTCTTGCATCAATTTCTTTCTCTATGTTGTTGTTAAGTTGTATCAAGTCATTTCTGACATATAGTGACTCTACTTAAAACAGAATAAAGCACTCCCCATACTTCCACCATCATAATTGATTGAGCCCATGATTGATTGTAGTCATGGTGTCAATCCAACTTGTGGAGGTCCTTCCTCTGTTTCACTATCCCTCTGCTGTACCAAAAATGATGTCTTTCTCTAGGGACAGGTCTCTCCTCAAAACATGTACAAAGAGTGTGAGATGCAATTAAGCATCATTATGACTATACTTTTTCCAAGACAGTTGTGTTTTTCTCTTCTGGCAGTTCATGAAACTTTAAATATTATTCACCACCATCAGTACCACAATTCAAATGCATTGATTGTCCTGTGATCTTCCTTAATCAAAATCTAGTTTTAACCATAACATCTTTAATAGTGGACCATTGAAAATTTTTTTTATAATCTGTTATTTTTAACTAACTTAAGCCTATGATCATTTAATTTACAAATTTGTTGCAGCAAGATATCTCCTCTACCTTGTTCTCCCTAAGCACTTGCTAAAAGCACCAGTCACATATACAGTAGCTCAACAGTTGTTTTTGAATACTTTATTGCAAGATGAGTAACTTCAACATCCAGAAATGCCTGTGCTTATTTTGAAAACCTATAGATAAGAAAGGGACTTTAGTTGAGAATCACATAATTGCTATCAAATTTTATTTGGGTAAATTTGTGAATAGAAATGTAGTCAATTTAGGAATTTCTTTGAATCTTAATTATATATTGGTCAGTGGAAACATCCAAGAAGGGTCCTCAAAAGGCAAGTTCAGGGCAAGACCAGTTTCAGGAAATATATTTAATAGTGATCATCAAGTATTATTTGAGGGTGGTGATAACTTGTGAAACAAAATTTAGATATCATTATAAGAACAAAAGTGTAGACAAAATTAGGAGGAAATAGTGTTAGAGTTAAAAACTATAAGATGTTTGGACATTTCAGAACTTGATTCCCTCAGTGATGATGGCTATGTAATGAAGATGAAAGGCTTAAAGTCGTATTCATGCTATAATTAGAAGTTCCATTGTGTGTTGCATTTCAGCATATTCAACAAGTATGGGATTCATCTTCCACATGATTTTGCAACTTGCCCAACAGGAAGAATTGATTCAGGGATTCATGTGAATTGTAACACTGGGAAGGAGGGCATTTCATTGCAGGAATTAAAAAACTAAGTAGCTACCATTAATTGATCAAATTTATGCTTCCTAAATAATATTGCTAAATGTTTGTTTTGTAATGTGTTATTGTAAGGATTCTATGCACTGCATATGTATTTTTTTCTGTTGTAAAATGGTATGAATTCTTTGCCATGGGTTACTCTCTGACACATAGGCCAGCAAATTATGATGAGGTAAGGTGGAACTCCCAATAAAGAAATTACCCAAGTGTTAAAAAAAAAGAAGAAAGAAAGAAAGATGAGTAACTTAAGAATTTAAACACAAAGTTTAACTTGCTGACTTTTAAAAGCATCTGACCTTCAATCCTCTATAGAATGTGCTATAGAATGTGAAGTACTAAATACTTTGACATCATATGCATAGCCTTTTGTTAATTAAAAAATGTTATTTTAGATGGGAAATTTTAATTAGATCAACACATCTAAGCAAAAAAGAAAAAGAAGTCATGGCTACTTTTATCTTCAACACTGGCAATTAGACAGGCTCACGAATACAAATTGAAATAGGTGTATCTTTCTCTGTTCTGCTCTGTGAAGCAGTGTAGAGACTTCCCAGTATTCAAATATATTCATATAATCAGATATGTATATATAAATATAAACTCAATCTATAAGGTATAAGATGTCATTCCCTATATTTGTGAAAAATTCAACATTACCAGTCCAAGATTGCCTCCAAAGTCCAAACACACCTTAGGGAAAAGCAGTGATAATACTTGTTGGAACAGAAATTTCTATACAAAATTTAAAAGTTTGATTACTCACTTAACCATGGTCAATTTTTAATTTAAGACTGTATCAACAAAATATTCACTTTTCCCCCTCATCACTGCTCTGGTGGGAGTAGGAAGCCCAGCCTTGCTCCTGGCAAGCTGCTGCTAGATTTGAACTATCAACCCTGTGGGCCACAGTCCCACATACAACCACTGTGCCACCAGGGCTCAGCATCAACAAAATATCCTTATCTGTCATTCACGATCTGATTTCTGTTGTATAAGATCAATTTAAATATGGTACATGTTTTTAAAAATGTATAAGACATTCCCATTTTATAATAAATAAGGCAGTGGTCAATTATTACTCATTAGTAACCTCTTGCCTTCTTGAGATAAGCTATCATGTCTGCCCTTAATTCCTTCTTCTTGATGCCAGCAAAGATCAGGGGGTTGGCCAGTCTTCCTCCCAAACAAACCATGGAGATTTGGCCCAATTCTTGTGTACCCCCCCTTTCTACAGTGTGGCACTGGGCACACTTCTGAACAAAAATCTTCTTTCCCTTCTCCATATCACCCTTCGTGAATTCAAGCTCTCTTTGTACACCACACGACCACAACAGTCCAGAGGCAGGATTCCCACTCTTTAGCCAAAAATTTTGAATCTGTCAGTAAGTCAGACTTTTAAGACCTCTACTTCTTTTCATTCACTCCAAATAATTAGTCATTTCCAATCATTAGTGTTAGTGGAACATCTTGCACAGCAGAGATTCATCACCTTGCTCATCACTATTTCTTCACTCTTCTAACCAAACTTGACCATACGGGGGCTCAGATATTATGTCAAAAATATTGACATATTGAGTACTGTTTGAGAAATGTTGTGTGTGTGTGCATCTTACTGACCCCAACTTAGGTATTCCCTAAATAATGTAAATAATTTTTTGCATGTTAAATAGGATACAAGGAAGTCATATCGGTCAGAATGCATAACAGAGAGATCAATAGTATTTTTAGAAGACACTAACATTTTATTCTAAGGATTCAGAATTGAATATGTTAGCATTTGGATGAATGAGAGCCATCTCAGACATTTAGGAAACTCAAAGTCTCCTTGCAAAGAACTCTGAAGCTGTACAAGTAGGCTTATCTAAATATTTGCCAAAAACTACTGAACATTTCATTAATTTCAGAGTTATGCCACATGGCCTATACCAAGAGTATATACAGTCAGGTATGAGCATATATCTCATTTATCACTCCCAGGCTCCCACTCTACAGAGGCCTGTGTCATTTCCTAAACTCAGTGGTATGGATTTGGTACTTAGGCAAGTTTTACAGATACTCCTAAGATTCATATTGACTGATCTTCAGACCTGCTGTGAAGTATGAAAGCCAAGTTTAAGAAAGCTTCAGCCTGCAGCACATGGGTTCCTGAAACCAATTCTTATAAAACAACGAGGCCTTCTCATAGTGCATGAACTAAGGGTTAAAATTTTAAATGGAGGAAAAACATAAAAAATTGGGAGAACAAGTAAGGTGTTGGCTGAAGCATCCAAAAGAAGGTGTCATCACAAAAATAAACCCAAGAGTGTGAGATGATATATGGAATCACATAGGAGATAATAGTATTAATGACCTGGAAAGACATGGCTATAGCTTGAGAAGAATTGGGGAAGAATTCTGAGTAGACTGGATAAAGGGAGTACTTGGAACTTCCTAGCATATAGACAGGTAGAACTTGGATAAGTTTTGCTCTGTCTACCAGTCTTTGGTAAGAAAAATGTGTTCATAAAGCTGATGTACAACCTTCCTTCCGTAAAGATAAATAGATAGCTGGAAAGCTACAGCCCTCTATCTCAAGGTAATCCCATATGTCAAAGCAGAATTGAATTCCATAGGGCTTCTGAGGGTTTGACCTTTAAAAAGGAGATTACTAGCCTGGTTTCTGAGGCTCCCTTGAGTGGGTTAGGACCTTTAGGCTAGTAGTTAAGTGCTGAAATCTATGATCCTCTCAAAGCTCTGATTATAGTGAGATGAATAAATAAGCAGATACATATTCATAGAACTATCAGAAAAAATATTTTCCTTTTATATGTAAATCATGATTGCCTTTTAAAAAATCTCAACTCTCTTAAAAAGCATTAACATGAGACACTTTTAGCCAGGGAGTTCTGCCAAATGTTTGCATTGTTAATAAAGTGGCCAGCATAGTGGTTAAGGATTCAAGTTCTATGGAGTCAGAGAGAAATCCCAGAAGATTTGAAATTAACTGTGTGGTACACTTTAATATATGCATGCTTCTAAACAAGTTTTCAGAGTTCACATGGATGGATTGTCTTTCAGACTAACTTCCTAGGGAGTAAGGGGAAATTCTTGACTTTGGAGTTCGATGGACCTAGTTTAACTTCATGTACAATATTGGTATTGGCTAGGTATGTAGCCTCGAATTGTTATCCTAAACTCTTACAGGCCACATCTACAAGATGGGAGTAATAACGTTTCAGTCATGTGGTTCTTATGTAAATGAGTAGGATGATTCACATAATGAAACTAATGTATGCTTGCCACTGTTTAAAATGCTATTCAAATAAAATACATTTATTGATATTATCTGCTTTACTTTTCTGTTTCCCATGAGGCTATCTGTATATAGTGTCCAAAACTATCTATTATTCTTCCTCTCATAGGAATTATTGCTAACACGCATAGATGTCCAGGTTGTGTAAATACACACATATTGGGATATTCAAATACACATGGATATGGTTGATTTTAAAAATAGGATTAAATAATAATGTGATAAGTACTCTTCTGTAGCTTTGAAAAATGCAACTATACTTCTATTTTTGTCTTTAAAAGATTTCCTAATCAAATGTGCTCTGATATTCCATGCAATCAGGTGACTGAACAAAGGAGTAGCTATTATAATACTGCTATAAAGAGACTGCTCTGGAGACTAGAAGCTTCTGGAAGCAGGTTTATGACTTTTCTCCATAAAATAGAACACCTTGTTCTATTTAAGTTTTTCACCTGATCCTGAACCCATATTTTTATTCCATTTTGAGACCGTGACATACTGGTTTGTAAAATACCTTGTGATCTTTGGTTGAAAGTGCTGAATATTATTATAACCATTTATCTTCACACAGTAGAATCTCCTGACTGGAAAAGGCAGTGTTTTATTTTCCTAATGCACTAGGGGAAGTTGTTACGTTTTTTTGGCTCTGGCTGTTGCTATTAATTCCCCTACTTTTATGACCATGAACCACCGCCCTCAAATTCTTTTCTTCCCATTTTCATCAATATAGCTATATATAATCTTGCTTTTGCAATGAGAAAACAGAGACCAACAGTGCATTACAATTGGCAGGCTTATGCAAAATTAAATATTACCTGTTGACTTGAGCAGACCTTTACACCAGCTCTGAATTTCTAATCATTCTTCATATGGACCTCATCCATTGATTTAGCTACCTGAGGACAATCAGTAAGCAACAATATTAGCATTATACATTTTCCTTTTTAATAAATAATAAGAACAATGGAAATTTCCATTCTTTAGCATTTGCAGATTAACCAACCATGTCTTTACATGCCTGGATGAACAGGAAGTAAGTTCTGTATTGTAACTCAGTAATTCCAAGAAATTAATCTTCTAAAACAAAGACTTCATTCTTTTTTCAGTATTCTAATCACAATTATACTCTATAAAATTAAAGCTTACAGAATATATTAGCAACAATAATAGACATTTAAATGATGTTTAGGTAAACTACCTTATTCCCTCTAATAAAGAATTTAGAGCATATAAATTCCATCTTGGCTTTATCTCCCTCCTTACATTCAAGTGGGTTGATTTAGTTCATCACTTTCCATTGCTTCTATCTAAACTTCTTCATTCCATATTATTAGTTAAGGCACAGTGCTTCCTGACTAAATTCTAGAGGTATCAACTGATTGTAGGTAACAGAGTCTACCATTCTTAAGAGTCTGGGAAGGTAACCGAGAACACCACCCTAAGAAAAGGGCATGTGTAGCCCTGAGGAGATCATAGGGACTTCTTTTACCACCCAACCAGTAACCTCATCTTTACATTTTCCAAATTGGCAGCACCATTGAGCAGTGCTATACCACACCCAAACCCAAGCCCAAACCACTGTTACTGAATCAACTGTAGCTCATACCAAACCACCTAGACGACAGAGTTGGACTGCCCCACTGACTTTCCAAGGCTGTAAACCGCTACGGAAGCAGACAGCTTTTTGTCATGGAGTAGATAGTACACCCAAACCAATGACCTGTCAATAGTTGCCAAGTGCTTAATCACTGCACCACCAGAGCTCTTTGTAATAAAAGAACAACAAACAAGATCAGCCCATGCTAATAAAATGCAGGGCATTAACGTTCTCCCCCTGCTGCGGCAGGTGTGAATTGAATGGCCTGGCAAAGGCAGTTAAGATTTTATTCAAAGGCTGATTCTCAGTTATTTATCCTGAGTCTTGGGAAGCTACTTGTCCTTTTGAACAGTAGCTTCCTCCTTTTTAATAGGAAAATAAGAGTACTCTTTTCCCAAAGTTGTTGTGAAGATGATGACTATGGCAAAATATCCAAACCAGCTTCCAAGAAAGGGGAGTTGGGAGTATGATAGTGGCAATCAATCATGCAACAATGATTTTCAGAGAGTATTTAGGGTTCCTACCAGAAGCCTTCAACCCACTCCTCCAAGGTCTCCTCTGCATTGTATGCTGGTGTAGTTTATTATACCACTGGAAGGGAATTGAGCCATGAGAGAAAATAGTACAATACAATACTTCTCACAGCACATACCTAGCTTGATTAGCTAGCCCCTCTTAACAAAAACTCCCTTCTTTCCAGTCTTACTTCCTGTTATTTACTTCTCTGTTTAACTTTCCTTTATATAGAAATAATTATATTCACACATACACATGCATTCTCACTGTTCCAAACCTACTTTTTTCATTCCTTTATGTGCATTTCCTGTGTATTCTGGAAGCTGTTTTATAGAAAGTTACAAGAGAAAAACCTCACAGTAGGAAAGATAATACTAATACTCACTTAGATGTTTGGAGGAAGTCAGTAATTTTGCTGATTGATAATTTGTGAATAGAAAGTCTCAAGCATAAGTACCAAAGTAGCAATAGAGTGAGCTTTTAACAAGATCACCCAAATCTACATGAGTATATTTAGATAGAAACAAAGCCATGGAACTTTCAATAAGCAGTCCAGTGCTGAATTCCTGGCCTCACCAGAACTTATTATATTTATTAACTCCTCAGAATAATTCATTACCCATATTTTGTGTGGTTTGTGTGCCTCTGTGTCGATTCTGACTCACAGAGAGCCTAATACACAGAGAACTTCTTTTCCAATGGATGGAGAATAGATGCATAGTACTTTTGAATCAAGGTACCAGTATATGTTCAAATTCTTGGTGTCTGTTTTCTTTTCTTTTCCTTTTTTTTTTTTAAAGGTCTCTTGTCCTTAAGAAAGAATCAATTTGTGTTTCACTCTCTTCTTTCTTTTTCTATTGTGAAATCCAGGGCTCTCGAAGTGTCACACATTCTATTTTTATATTAAGGAAGAGTTACTAATTTATTTAGGGAATTCAAAGTTTGGTGTGTGTGTGTGTGTGTGTGTGTGTGTGTGTGTGCATGTGTGTGTGTGTGTGTTCCATTCTCTAGTGATACCAAAATTCCCCTTCAGTTAATGACTTGGTTTAAAAATCTGCTGCTAAGATTTCAAAAATGATGGTGATTAAATAAGCTGTTGTGATGATTAAGTAATGGCAGCCCTTCGTTGCCTTCTGCTTGCCTATGTGATGTGTGCTTTGAAATCTGCTCTGAAGCCCCTGACTTTCACTGGGACTTTCCTTCCTGGGTGTCAGGTACTTATGTCCACCGCAGACTGAAAGAAAATGCGACAAATGAAAGCTTGCAACCAACATGGCTGCAAAGCTGCAACATCAGGATTCAGAAAATAAAGGATTGGAGGAGCGTGGCAGACTCTCGGTGTTCAGCAGCATCTCTGGCCCTCTGAATTGTAAGCGAGATCCGGTGACCTCAGCTTGTCCTTGAGACTCACAAGCAAAAAGAGCGCGCTGCAGTTTGAGCCTTGGCAGTGACTGGAGCCAAGTTTAAAATGAAGAATGTGTCTGCTGACTTTCTCTACCAAACCAACCTTCCACTGCCGAGAGTCTGAGGACACCTGCCCTGCTGATACAAAGAAATTATATATATATATATATATAAATACATTTCTTTTCTTTTCTTTTCTTTTGTGGTATCATGTTCTCTCCTGAAGTTAACGGAATGTTTTTCCCCCCTTAGAGGCACATATCAATCAAAAAATATGTGTACTTTTAGATCTTAAACAGAGAAGGGAAACATCTTAATCTACCTGGATGCAGTAGTCTAAGGTTGGATAAAGGGAGAGATCATTTGAAACCCTGACAGCTCTTGGTGTTCTCCTTAAAACAATAATAAAATAAATGGTTTGGGTTGCTCTTCACTCTTGATTTTACCAAACATTATTCTAACTCTTTCAAGTGAGCAGAGACTCTCACCTTTTGTCATCCATTAGAGATCAATAGGCATTCTCATTATTTTTGTTTCCTTTTAAGCCCTTAAGTAGAGTGAGCTGCACAGGTGAAATTCTATCAAAATACAGGAATCCTTTTGCAACTGTTGTAGGAGTTCAGGTCCCTGGGTTCGACTAACATATAATGTATACTCATATCTACTGCAAATGCTACTTAATGAAGTTATAGATAAAATTCATATATTCTTATTCAATTTTTATGTTTGAGCAACATCCTTTTAGCCTGCTATAACAGATTCTTTTCCAGGATCTATTCTTCAGTACTAGCCTTCCAGATGATACAGGTTTTAAGCAGGCACTTAAAATCTCAGGCTAAGTGTTGTATACAATCTAGAGACAAGCCTTTTACAAAGCAGAACTCTACAATGAAATGCATGGACATTTTTTATCCGCAGCCTCAAGGTAGTCGCTTTGTCTATCTCATGTTATGCAGGGCTTAGCCAGACAGCAAAAGAGAATAAGTTAGCTATGAAAATAGGTTTGAAAATGTATACATTGCCAGCTAAAAACGCAGTAGGATGCACATTATTGAGTGACTATTGTTTCCTAAGTTTTGTTTATGGATTCAAGTGTTATTGTTCAATATGTGCAAAAGCTGCAAACATTACAGTAGTGCACCAAGAGTATGAAACCACCCATTTACTTCACCTCACCACAGCATTAAACGTCAAGGTGTCAAGTTGTTCCTTCAGGTTTCATTGGCAAACATAAATTATGGCTAATAGAATGCACCAGCAAAATTTCTGAATAACAAATGTCTTCGGGAAACATCACTACCAGAAGGAACTATAGGGCACTTGAGATAATTTATGGCACAAATATTTTCAAAAGCTGGCCGGCCTGGAAGGTTGATTTCTAAATGTAAAATAAATAACTCACTGAGTTCCACGTGTTCAACTCATCCTCTCCCAATTTCTGTCAGATACATTTTTTTTTCCCAGAGACACTCTTGAAAAAAGCTATCCTTCTGCCTGCAAAGCCCAATACATTTAGAGCCTGGGTATATTTGATGGAAGGTTCAACTTCAAATTAATCCTGCCAGTTCTTCAACCTAATTTTCCTTTTAAATGAATTCACCTGTTGTTGCTTCATAAACTATAGTTCCATTATCATGGCTTCATGGCCTGAGCTCAAATAGGGCTCAATGTCAGAAACTCTCACATCCCGCTTCTGCTCCCTCCCCATCATAAGGAGTAGGAAAGTATGGGGGATGGGCGCGGGGGGAGGCACGTTGGAGAAGGGTCATGTGGAAGGAGCAAAACTTGTAGTTCTCTGCATGTTCTAAAATTTGTTGTTGGTTTATTTTTCCAAAAACTTCTTAAGACTTCATTAACCTCAGCAGGAAAACCTGAAAGTCAAAGCTGCAAAAAGCTTTGAAAGTTAGCAACAAAACCAATGACTGAAAGAAAAAACAGGTCTCCACCAGTCACAGGATAATAAACCTTGTGCATCCTTTTTTTCTGGCCTCAGGAAAGACCAGACATGAGCAGGTCAAATGCTGATGAAACATCAAAGTCCCATATTTCCAGTGGTCATCGAGTGGGCGCAAACTCATTGTGACCCGGCGTGTGTTACGGGAGAACTGTGCCCCATTGAGTTTGATGGTTCATTTTTCAGAAGTAGGTCTCCTGCCCTTTCTTCTGAGGCAACTTTGACAGGGGTCACATTTCCACCCTCTCAGTGAGCAGCTGAATTACCCATGTGGATGACCCCAGGAATTTTTCCCGTCATACAGACCCATATGATTTCCACTCAGGCAAAAGGTTCTTTCTTAAAAAGTAAGCCTGATTGCTAGCAGGCTATAATTGATGCTAATATTAAAATGAAAATATTAATAAAATATTTTGTAATGATCATAAACCTAATTGGAGAATCAAGTTAAGAACTATGCTTGTTTGTTTTCCCCATAGTAGTATTTATCTGCTCTGTCATTTTCTTGTTAGACTTGTGACTATTTGTATGTTTTTCTGGTACTTATCTATACAACTACTCCAGGACAGGCAACCTCACAGAGTCAGCAACTGGACCCATGGTTTCTGGGGGGGGGGGGGGGGGGGGGGGGGGGGGGGGGGGGGGAATGGAAGGGTAGGATGAGAAGGGGAAGGGACTGTACCAAGGGACTATACCAATAATGACAGGTACAAGAGAATGCAAAATGCTACCAAATTCATGAAGGGGGTAGCTTTTCTTCACATTTTAAAAAATTGAATTGTATCTGAGAGGAATTACTGAAATGTGAATGATGGGTAAAAATAATTGTGGGGTAAAAAGGGAAAAATGATATAAAAATACATCTATCAAGGGAGCAGATTAATTTGGGTCTTCCACCTAAAACCTATCCCAGTATGAGAATGCTTTGCTTTTAAAATCTGCCATTGTATGATACTCACCTTCCTGAAACTTCCTGAAACTATCCCTGAAGACAAAATGGATGGAATGTGGTTTGAAAGCTGATGGTATCCTGCTATCAAAAGATATAGTGTCTGGGGTCTTAAAGGCTTTTAATTAAACAAGTGACCATCTAGTAGGGAAGCAAGAAAGCCCATATCAAGGAAGCAAACCAGCATGTGTAGGTAACAGAAAAGGTAACAGAATTTCAAAAACATGCAACCAACTTGATGTGAAGGTATATGAATGCAATGGAGACATAAACTCATCTGCAAGGTAATTGGACAGGCCCTCTCAGAAGAACCACAAGGAAAGGATGATAAATCCAGGGTAATGCCTGGCATGGATGAACCATATAATTATCCTCTAGCTCTTTAAGATTTCCCCACCTTACTATGAAGGCTGTTAATTGTTTCACTTCATTAATCATGTTATATTTGTATATGTCTATTTGTATATTTAAGATTGTTCAGTACATGAAAGTCAAGATAGATAACCCTGCAGAAACAGTTATGGGAATAATGGTTCTCTGATGACTCCAGAAAAGAAGGGGGGGGGCGGTGGGGGAGAAGGGGAATAGAAGGCTGATATCACTGATGAGTATGTATTCCCTCTCAGTGGGATTCAACAATTGAATTGTATGTGAATAGATACATCAGATTGTGTAAAATGTGTCAATAAAACTATTATAATTAAAAAAAACCATAATTAGGTTTATTTGTTATAAAATGCTTTATTTTAAAAAAAATGTTTAGAAAAATTTATGTAACATGTTTTGGGCTCCTGTATTGAATGGGGAAGTACATTTTCTTAGAAGCAAAATATTAAGCTTTTATTAATTTTTTGCAAAATATTAATTGTTGATGATGATAGGATGAGTTTTTTCATCCTATATATATATATGAATACACGTGTCAGTATAGAAACTTGCTACTGATTGTTATTTCTTTCTTTTTAATAAATCATTTTATTGGGGCTTATACAACTGTTATCACCATCAGTACATACATCAATTGTATGCAGACCACATTTGCACATTTGTTGCCATCATCATTCTCAAAACATCCTCCTTCTACTTAAGCCCCCAGTATCAGCTCCCCATTTTGCCCCTCCCTCCCCGCACTCCCTCCCCCATGAACCCCTAATAATTTACAAATTATCATTATTGTGTCCTATCGTCCACTGTCCAATGCATCCCTTCGTCCACTTCTCTGTTTTCCGTACCCCAAGGAGGAAGTCATGTATAGATCCCTGCGATTGCTTCCCTCTTAATACTCCGTTTTTCTACTCCTACCTCCTAGTATCACCACTCTCACCAGTGGTCCTGAAGGGATCCATAATCAGTTTTCTGATGTATCAGTAGCTGCATATTGGTCCGTTGGGTACGCTGTGTAAAGCACTGAATGCACTTTTGGGAAATCCAAAGACCCCCGTGTTGGAGCATACTTGGAAGAATATTGGGAAAATGGCCTGCCAATCCACTACTGGAAAGAAACAAAGTCATCCCTGAAAACTATGCAGGGAGCACGTCTGCTCTGTTGCAAGTGGGTTTCCATGTCACACACCTGCTTGGCAACAATTGGATCTGCCCTTTGTTATACAGTTGTCATTTTCACCATGTTTTTCTCCTCCCTTTAGCTTGCAGAAATCCATGAATGAACAAACAGCCTTTCAAAGGCAAACACTTAGAAACTCTGTAAAATAGGTTATCTAAAATGAGAAAGGAAAAGTAATCCTAGGCTAAAATGCAGAAACTTTAAAAAAAAATACGATCTTTAGTTTTAGAGAAAAGTTGCCCAGAATATTAGTCTATTACTGTCTTGTTTGAACATTTATACATTTATTGTTGCAGAAGATTGTTTGCTGTGTCCCTCTCCTATGCTATGTGCACGGCCATCTCCTCATTTCTACCTGGTTTCCATTTTTCTCTCCAGTTGCCCTGCCCTTCCATGACCTCTCACTTTTGGTTTGGGGTCCATGCTGCCTCTTTCGTCTCCTATACTTGATTGTTCTAAGAAGCACATCGTCCTGGGTTGCTATTATTTATTTGACAAGCCAATCTATTCTTCGGTGAGTGGTAACCCCTGATGGTCATTTCCATTTCAGATGAAAGCATCATACTTTCTGGGTTTCCCCCTATCTCTTTAAATTCATTGTAGTTGGTATTTTTTGAGCATTTCCATTTTGTTGCAAATTTTCCTCCCATCTCCCCAGGACCTTGTTTTTAATCTCCGGTCAAAGGAGTAGTTAGCGGTAAACAGGCATTATATAGTTCTGATGGAAGCAATACGAGGTTAGGGTTTCTCTGGGTCACTAGTCCTGGGGACTAATTTCTCCTTTGAGCCTTGAGTTTCCAGGCCTTTCCTTCACTCCAGAGGCAAAGAGAACAGTAGTTCTCCTATAGATGGATGCTTGCAAGCTTTAAAGCTCCCAGACACTACTCCCCAAATGAGGATGTTGAGCACTATCTTTCCGAACTATGGTATGCCAATCAACCTCGATGTCCTCAAGACTACTGTCCTTAGAACATATTGTTTGTTCCAAGGCAACGTAAATTTTTTTCAATCATTGTGCACTCTATGGGTTCTGCTAGAAGATCACTGGTGTGGTGGCTAACTGCACAATCAGCAGTTCAACACCACCACTTATTCCCAGGGAGGAAGATGGGGCTTAGTTTTCTCACAAAGAGTAACAGTCTCAGAAACTCACAAGGGCAGCTGTATCCTAGCCTAAAGGTTTTCTATGAGTCATCAATTACTCAATGGTAGTGGGTTTGGTTGGAAATTATGGACTCTAGTGTATATGAATATACAGTACAGAGATATAGAGATACAAATGCCTAAAACTATATATACTGATATATGCATTTCCATATACCATTCCATCCCTACATCACACACATATATATCTACCTAAGTAACCATTCATAAGTTTTTGGCTGTTATTGTTCTTTTGCAGCATTGTGTGTGTTAAAGTTCTTTTTTCTTTAGTTTTTGTTCTCAGTGTTTTCACTTCCCTTGGTCATGTTTAGTCGGATTTCCCTATACTGTGAATCGCCTCACAGTTTAGCAAAATGCACACGTCAAATATCTAATAAGTGATTCTCCTTTCCATCACTGGTCATCAACAAAAAAATATTCCATTCTGTCTGTAAATCCATTTTGAGGGTCTTGTTTGTTTTAAGATTGTACAGCAGTATCAATCATTATTTGTCCTTTTGTTATAGGGTGGCTATGAATCTCAATGGACTTGAATTTCACTTAGCATGGTGTCCTCTAGATTCAGCCACATTATCAGATGTTTCTTGAACTCTTCATTATTCCTGACTGTCACAGTGTGTTCTTTTGGATGTATTAGAGGGTTGGATGTGAAAGGGTTGAATGTGAAAGGCAATGGAAACATTCCATTTTTATTGCCATTTTTTTCTATAAGTTTTTTAAAGGTCCTCCCCGCCAAACTCTTTTTGATCAGCAGTAATCTTGCCAGGTTGAAATGAGATCTCTGCAGATGAGATCACTTTAGATGGTGAGACAGGATCACACGAGTTCTAATGTATAGCTCTAATGGCTAGAAGTTGAAAACAACTTGATGGTGGTTCGTTTGTGTTTTGGAAATGGACACTGAAAGAAGCACTGGGAATATAGAGAGGTAAGCATTGGGGGGGGGGAGGCGCTCTCTTCAAGGTTAGTAGCTCTAATCCACCAGTTGCCCCTCAAGAGAAAGATTACAGCCTTTGACAATAGTCTATTCTTTTTTTAAAAAGTTCTTAATGGCTAATGAGAGTAATCATCTCTTTATGTATTTTTTAGCTGCCTGAATGATTCTTTGGTGGTGTCAGTTAATATTCTTTGTTAGTTTTTAAAAATTGAATTGTTTTTATTTTTGAATTATTGAACATTTCTCTCTATATTTTATAATTGGTCAGATGTATTTCACCAATTTTCACCAGGTTCTCAATACATTCTTTTAAGAAAATATTTTGATCAATTTATGTATTTCATCTTAGCTTTCAGTTATCTAGTTTACCTTCTGTTGTGTGTGAACTTTTAGTTATGATTCATAGTGTTTTCATACCATAAATTAATACCTCTCACTTGGTTCTCATGTTATCTCACAGGAAGTTTATGGTTTTGGGCTTAACATTTAGGTCTTTGATACATTTAGAGTTATTTGTGTGTGTGTGTGTTTATCCTGATTCATTTTCTGGGAAAACATATGCAATTTTGCCAGATCCATTTGTTAAAGAGAATATCCATTCCCCATGAAATAGACTTTGACCCTTTGTCAAAGATCAGTTACGCAGAGCTGAATGGATTTACTTCTGGTGTTTCAGTCCTGTGTCCTGGGTTTGTAACTGTCATTGTACAAGTACTGCCGAAATAAATTTACTGTGTTTCAATACAGGGATATATTCTAAAATCAACCATAAAGACAACCTTTGCAGAAATCTGTTTCTACTTATAGCTATATTTTACATTCTTCAACTTTGATAAATGCCTTGCATTTTTCCTATTATATCTTTAAAACAGAAAAGTAAAAACTTTCATACTTGTAAACTGTAGTTACATATTTATTTGCATAATTTTATTATTTAATATCATGGGTGATTAATTTTTATATCCATTCTCTGTCTTTTATGAAAACAGATAAGGTGAATTAAAATACATATTCTAAATCCCATAACAGTATTTTCTCAACATACAAATCATTTGGAAGCCTAGTTAGTATGACGTTTGTTCCTTCTATATTCAAAGATTATGATCCACTCCATATGTGTGGCAAGGAGCCTAGATTTATGTTTTTCTGCATTATGAATGTGCACAGTTGTTCATTGGCTTTCCTAATGTATAATGTACTTTGTGCTGTGCTAATGTTTCCAATTACATGCTTTTTAGTCATTGCTTACTTGGATAGTTATACATGCACCCAACATGAAATGAAATTTCAATATTATTTTCTTTGACTGCAGATCTGCCTTGCAAATAGGGTGATTTTACCCTAATCCAAATATGATTAGTTTAACTTCTTTCTAGGACCTTTATGGAATTATAGTTTTCAAATTGGGGCCAGAAAAATAAGATAAATATTAACCTATGCCACCTGTGTAGTTGTACTTTATTGACTATACAGAAGCATTTGACTGTGAGGATCATAAATTATGCAAAACACTAGGAAAATTTGACAATTTGATACTTATCTGTGCATATGTGGAACCAATACATAGACCAAGAGGTAGCCATTGGGACAGTAAAAGGTGATACTGTGCAATTTAAAATCAAGTGATAGTGTGTTTGGGGGCTGTATCCTTTAACCACACATGTTCAATTGGTATGTGGAGCAACTAATCCAATAAAGAGAACAATATGAAGAAGATCGTGGAACCAGGGTTAAAGAGAGACTCTTTAACACCTTCTATATGAAGATGACTCGACATTGTCAAAATAAAGATTTGAAGCACTTACTAATGACTAACAAATGCTACAGCTTTCAGTGTTGACTCTAACTGAATTTAAAGGAAATGAAAATTCTCACAATAGCATCAATGAATTATGTCATGACAATAAGAGGAAGTATTGGCGTGATCCAGAATGTGAATCACTTTCATCCACAATCAACACTCCTAGAAGCCACCATGCTAATATTTCCCAACCTAGTGTATTGGGCTATTTTCTATTTTAATCATTTTATTGGGGGCTCTCACAGTCCATAAAATATTCCATACACCAATTGTTTCAAGTATATATTGCATATGCTTCCATTGTTTTCTAAATGTTTGCTTTTGATTTGAGCTGTTGCTATCACATCTTCTTTTTCCCCTCTCTCCTCCCCTCTTGATCCCTTGATAAATTTTAAATTATTGTTGTTTTCATTTCTCATACCAACCATTGTTTCCCTTCACACGTTTCTGTTGTTCATCCCCATGGGTGTGAGGGGTGGTGGATGTTATGTGTTGATCAGGGCAATCGGTTCCCTTTCCTTCCCTGTGCTGCCCATCTTCTTCCTACCTTTCTGGTATCACTACTCCCAATTCTGTTCCCGAGGGGTTTAGCTGACCTGGATTCTGAGTATCGTGTGCTCTTATCTGTATCAGTGTATATGCGCTGGTCTAGCCAGAATTGAAAGGCAGAACTGGGATTGTGATAGTGGGGGATGATGAAGTTCAAATAACCAGATGAATACTATGTATTCCATTGGTGCTATCCTGTGCCCTGACTGACTCGTCCCCTCATCCCTTCATTGTGATCCTTCCATGAGTGGATGTTCTAAATTATGTAGAGATTGGTTTTATATCTCTGCTCTGCACCTCCCTCCCCCCATTTTCAAAAACATGTTTTTGTTTGTTTGTTTTGGGTATTCTGGTGCCCTTTATCTGCTTCCATCAACACCTCATGATAGTATATGCTGGTGTGCTTCTTTCATGTGAGCTTGTTAAGTCTCTGCTAGATGGCCACTTTTTAAATTTCAAGTTTTTAAGACCCCCACCTTATGTCTTTTGACAGTGAGGTACCATCTGCTTTCTTCACCACACTCGCTTGTGCACCCATAATATCTTCAATGACTATGTCAAGAAAGTGAGTATCACAGAATGGCAGGTTGTTAGAACAAAGTGTTCTTGAATTGAGGGGAGGCTTGAGCAGAGGCCCAGAGTCTGTCCACTTCCTCAATGTGTATCGGGCAATTTTGCTGTAAAATATCCTTTTCAAGAATCAAAGGCCAAAGATGTCACCCTGAAGACCAAGGTAATAAATAGTACCAATAACAAAGACATTGTATTTTTGATTGCCCAATACCAATGTGAAAGCTGGATAATGATAAGACCTGAGAAGAAGTGCTACATTAAACTCTGGTATTTGTGGAGAATTTTTAGTGGACTGTCAGATGATTGAACAGTGTGTCTTGGAAGAAGCACAGCTAAAACATTTCTTAGACGCCAGGTCTGCTACACTTTCTATTGAGTACTTTGGGCATATTCACCAGGTGGAGCTAGTCCTTGGAAGACATCATGCTTATTAAAATAGAAGGACAGTGAAAAAGAAAATGATTTTCAATGAGATGAATTGACACAGTGACTACAACAATGTGTTCAAAGAGAGCCCAGATTGTGAGGAGAGCACAGGACAAGGCAGTATGGCTTCAATTGTACATATTTTCACGATGACCTAGACCTAACTCAAGGACTACTAACAAAAATCACACGACGTCATGTGTATTGTTTCTAGTCGATTCTAGTTCAGATTTCTTCCCTAGCTTTAGCAAAATTTCAAACTCCATGTAGATTTCAAGATGTTTCCTCCTCATTCTTTAAGTACCTGACTCTACCCTTCACCTGAATAATCTGTGCATACATTTCAGGTTTACATAAGATATTGCTTCCTCTTAATACTTTGCATTTTCTAAGACTCACATCTTAGTTTTCCAGAAGATGCTCTAAGATATTTATAACAATTATCACTCTCTATTTTGATTTTTGTTTGCTATTCTCTCTCTCAATAGGGTCACAATGGGTTAACATCCACTAGTGGCACTGTTGTTTTGAGAAGCCATTAATTCATTATAAGTTCAGGAAAAGGCTCATCTGTAAATTACTTTGTAAGTTCATACGCCCATATATAAGTTCAGGATAAAAATAAGGAAATTAAAACAAGTCCACAAGAGGCAAATTATGATATTGAGTATATTATATCTGAATTTTGAGAACATATCAAGAACAGATCGGACACATTGAACATTAATATCAGAAGTTCTGATGAATTGCAGGAGGACATTAAAACCATTATTTATGAAGAAAGCAAACAGTCCTTAAAAAGAGAGGAAAGACAAGATCAAAATGGGTATGGAAAAAAATTCTAAAACTTGTCCTTAACCATAGAGCAATTAAAGCAAAGAGAAAAAAAGATGACGTAAAGGAGCTGTGGGATCAGGCATGGAAACAATTGTGAGACTGGCCCAGGACCATGCAGTGTTTTGTTCTATTGTGCATATGGTCACTATGGGTCATAGCTGCCTCCATGACACCTAAAAACAACATCAACAATAACAACAATGCTATCCTTCTCTAGATATCACATCCCAATATGTAATGCAGTGCTTGACTCATAATACTTCTTCCACAAAACCTTTTTATTGAAAGAATCAAGAAATTATATAATAATCCTATTAAATATTATCATGCAACAAAAGCAGTTCCCAGCCTATAGCTTCATCTAAACTTGAAGGAAATGTGGCAAGTTCAAAGGCCAATGAGAAACTGTATGACTATCAAGCTGCTAGATAATATAAAGGAGTTTGGGAAAAAACAGCATTGGAAGCTTTGAAGCAATCTTCAGGCAACTGCAGTTGAATTCATTTTGCTGCAGCATGTCAACATTCTTCATTCCACAATATATCTCTCAGTGTCTTGTTAGCTCTGCAGTGACAGACAGTGTACTTCACCTCACACTGTCCTGCACTTGTTAGCATTAAGGGAAAAGGTGCCGCATTTTCAGAAAAGAGAGCAGTTATTAACATCTTTTGAACTGGGATCATGTATATGCTCCCCCTTTCCAATAATAATCACTTTTATTTAAGCCAAAGTTTTCTGTATTGTATTATGAGCATCCTTGAACATGCTAAGTATGGTAGTTACATAAGTTCACATCATCTTGAAGATGTATAAAAGTGTGGGGCTGGCATTAAGCTTGTCAATCTGAGCCCAGCCCGCTCACCCCTCCGTAAGGATATAACCTTTTTCATAAGGAGGATCCTGGGAAACCCCCCCCCCCCCATCTCTTCGTTCGCCTTCCTCCTGGCTGACCTGATGATTGACAGAGCGCAATGGTCTATCCACTATTGGATCCACAGAACTTCACACCCTCCAGTCTGCACCATTGCTTGTGACTGTGTGAGTCTGAAGAAGGATTTATGAACTAGTATAGGACTTACATACTTCACCTGGACTGGACTGGGATGTTTTCGTGATATTTAATTACTTCTTGATATATAGCACTTTCCTGTACATGTATGAATGTCTCTAGGTTTTTATTCTGTAGTCAAACTGCCATAAAAATAATTTCAAGTATAACATAGTATGTATTGTACTCCTAAAAATTCTGTTTTATGAACACATTCAAAATTGCTTTACTATTTTTACTTTCATCACTAGTATAGAAATCTTACAATAAAGAATGAAATAGCTTAATCTTCAAGGAAATGTGCAAGAAAGACATTAACGATAAAAGACTACACTATGCTAGGTACGCAGAAACATGAAACTCCATTTTCTGCATGCATTTTACTTGAGCACATATGTTGAAGACTTATTGAAACTTCTTGTGAAGCTTTAGGTTAACTAAAAAATATGCATTTTTATACATTGGACCTGAAGAAGGATAGTGTATATACTGTTCTGGTAAATAATCACAGTGTGTAGAATTTTATACCTAGCTGAAAATATTAATAGATGAGAGGTGGGATAAAAATATTTGAATCCGTTTAAACACTTCAAGCTAGAATTTGTGTTTAATCATATATCTGACTATTCTAGATACATTGAAACTTATTAATGTATTAAAATGTGTTATTAGTGAATTTATTATTATCATTGCTCAATGGACAATACAGCACGGAGGAAAGTAGATTCATCACTGATCATAGATTTATCTACTATTTTACTCTACAGAAGAGAGGCTATGAACACGTGTCAGTTGTATGTTGTGTGTCAAGCATAGTGGAAATGAATTTGCATATTTTTGCCCCCCCCCACCTGAGTATTTTGGGGGGGGGCGTCACTGCCCTCTGATGGTCATGGGAGTGACCCAGCGCTGCTCCAGAGAGCCACCTCTGGATTTGAACCGCCAAGCCCTCCGGCCGCAGTCCTGCACTCAACCACTTATGCCACCAGGGTTCAGCCCAAATTCACATATGTTTAAGGCACATAGATACTGTATATAAAAGAAACAAAAATTAAATATGTAAATTATAGGGACATGCTCAGAACATTGCAGGGCAATCATAAATGCAAATTCTATTCTGTTGGTAATGAGAAGCCTAAAAGAAAAAATTTCCCCACATTTCACAACTTCAGTAGAGTTGTATCTTGTCCAAAGTTAAAATAGTTGGAAGGGGCAAATCAACATCATTTTTGCTTGCTATCTATGAACTATTTCACATTAGTGTATGTCTATCCTCTAGATTTAGGACCATTTTTTAATACTGTCGATCTAATGTAACAGGTACTTCCTTATTCAGTGCTCTTTGATCTCTACCACCGGAGCTTCGTCAAGTTATTTACACCAAATGATGAAATGACTCTGATATTCCAGGCTATCTATAATTAGTTAATAGGAATGGCTTGAAGCCAAATTACAAAAATCACCTGATGTGTGTGTTCTGAGACAGGAGAAAGCAGGGAGGGAGAATCGGAAAGTTTAATATCAAGGAAAAAACTACTCAGAGATGGAGAGATTTAGCTACATCAGTTAATCAAGTTAAAGTTGCTTTGTAGACTCAAATCTGAAGTTGCATTTTCAATTTCACTAAGTGTTCTGAAGACTGAAAAAGATATTCTTATTGTATCTAAGGGGCTTTCAAAAAGTTGGTGAGAGAATTCCATTTTCTTTAATTCTTTCATTAGTTTTTGCAATACCTTCATATATGATTGCTTCACTATATGTGAACATATTGATATATATGGCCCACACAGGACACTAACTTGAAAATTACCCATTGATTTTGAGTCCGTTTTGAATCAAGCAACCCTGTAGGTCAAGCAGAACCGCCTCAAGGCTGTGATCTTTTTAGGAGCAAATGATCATCTTTTTACTGCCTTGGAGTGGGTGGTGGGTTTTAACCATTTAGTTACAGCAGAATGCTTTACTTTTGCCACACCAAATGGCTTCTGGTTGAAGATAGTTGTTACCATGTTTATATATTAGTTTTCCCAGAAAGCATTAGACACTCTAAATACTCTGCTCTGTTAGCACTAAGTTATACTAATCAGGCGTTTCCAGCTAGCTATGTTGTAGTTATGTGCATCTACCTGTATATCTGTATCACTAGATTTACAGACTGAAAAAATGTCTTAGATGACTACCATGGATATCATGTTAGTCTATAAGGATAAGGATTGTAGTGTTAATGGCTCTTCTAGCCAAATTCTCTAATTCCTACCAAATGATCTTTCCTTCCAAGGGTTTGGTAAGAAGTTGGGGGAGGATATCATAAGATACATAGCTGAGTAATTGTGATCAGGATTCTCTGCAGAGTAATTCTGATGCATTTAACAGGAGGTTTCTCAGAAGTAGGGAAAGGGATCTCATTACTAGTAAATCCATGAGTGGAGTGAGTCCTCGGAACCTGAGACACTTGAACAGTGAAACTCCAGGATCCAGAAGACATCTGTTCCATCAGCAGAATAGCAGTAGAATCAGGAGCCAGAGTGGGAAAGAGAGTGGTAGACTTCACAACTCACAGAGCTGATCAGGCTGAGTGCTTTTGTGCAGGAGGTGGGCTGCCAGAAGTTGGCTGTCTCTGGGCACTTGACTGGAAAAGCTGGAGTTGCTGATTGATGGGAGGGGAGCTGAGAACCTTCAGGCTGAGGCTTAGTGGTGTGGGATTCCTCTGGGCACTTAATTCACTAAGCTGGGTTTGCTGACCTATGGAACTTGAGCCCAATGCCTTCTGGGTGAAGTTTATAGAGCAGAGGATTACTCTTTGCACATTTATTAGGAGGCCTGAAAACAAACCACACTTTGTAACTTTGGCCTGATAAACTACTATCCTGATTTCTCATTGCCATTACAGCTTGTTAACGTCCTTAGTCAGGATTCTGCCTGCTGTGGGTGCTGGGTAGCCATTGCCATGGATGGCAGAAATTACAGAGGTAAAATACAGAACATGAGACATCACAGTGAGGCTTAGATTAGGATGTAGTGAGAACCAACATTTCCAGGAAGAAAGTCTGGCTCCTCTGTCTGCAAAAGTCAGCTAATGAACTGTGGAACTACCACATACCCTAACTTTCACTTATGGATACACACATATTCACATAAATTGCAAAAAGGAAGCCAAGAATTCCTCTGCACTCCTCCAGGGTATGGTGATCCATTTGTATAGCATTGTCTTTCAAGAGTTGAAATACTGGAAGATGTTAGGCGTGGAAAGAATGTACTTAGAAGATTTGACTTCATTATGTCATTTCCTTGGCCAAAATTGATACTGACAGGAGGCGATTTGGAGAAGCATGTGTTCAGACAGTATAATAAAAAGTATTTTCTCCTTACATGTTAAGTAATAAGGCAATGGGTTCTTTTATGAACTGGAAAATGACTTCTGTTTATAGACATTTTCAAGGGAAGGCTGGATGATTTTGTGTCAGGGACATATTAAAGACTGCTATATCAGGTGTGTTAGAAGACATTTAGTTCCTTCCCAACTATGAGATACTTGTTTATATGTAACTTTTGACTATAATTGCCTTTATATTTCAGAACTTGAAATACTCTAGTTGAGGATATATCAGAGTTTTTTTTTAATGTAAATCTTAGTAAGTAGAAATGTTAACTTCACCTCAATATTTACTACCAAACAGCAGAACATTATCCAAAGAGAACATTTCTTTCCAGCCATAATATCTCTTAACTAGATATCAGAGCCTAAAAATCTTTTAAAAAATAGTTAAGGAACAGGCAGAGCCCCGGTGGCGTAGTGGTTGTGTGCGGGACTGTGGCCCACTAGGACAGAGGTTCAATTCCAGCACTTGGGCTGGGCCTCCTACTCCCACCACCGGATAACAGTGATGCCCCCACCCCCCCAAAAATAGTTAGGGAACAATTTTGATCCTACCATCATACTTATGTCTTTCTTCTCAAACCCATTAATAAACAAAATTCTTATTTTACAGGTGGGGCTCTAGCTCTTCTCTTTAGCTAGCTTCTTGATGAGGTGGCCATTGGTTATAAACATTGCTTTGATCAAACAACTTTCACTTTAGTCCTGGAAAAGAAAAGGCTTCAGAACCGGGAGCTAAAGGACATTGAGTTTCTTCGGGGGAAATAACCTATCTGGAGAAAGAAGATTGTGGCCATTTACTGTAGCAATCATAAGTACAGCAAAGGCTGGGGAAATAGTTATCATTCCGTTTTAATCAGGTTACTGAAAAAGAGCAGCTGCAAGCAGAGATTGCTGTTTAGGCTGAAAATGGGAGGGAGTTTTTTCTTATGAAGTGTAATGCTGTAGGGTCGTATATGAAAAATGGGACCTTTCTCTGCTTTTTCCATAACAAAGCATAAAAGCATGTTTTAACCGGTTTGGGGCCTACGAGGGTATTGATTAATACCACCATAAAATGGCCCATATATACTGTCAAGGACAAAAGCAGGTTAAACAAAAGGCAATGTAATCACAGGAGTCAGGATTTTAATATATTTTATTTTCTTTGAGTTATGGCTTCCAATTTATTAAGGATCAGGAAATCAAACATCTGAAGGAAATATTCTTTACATTGGTAAAATATCACCCTATCATAATATTCTAATTTACAAAGAAATAATAGATACTATTATCAATGTGAATCCTGCTTTTAATTTAAATACCAAAGTTGATTTTTTTAAAAAAATGCTTATTTATTTTTAGTGGCATAGAATTCATATATCATATAATTCAATAGTTTGATCACCTCAAGAAGAGTTGTGCAATCATCACCACAATCAACTTTAGAACATTTTCTTTATTGTTTTTTAATTTTCTCAAGCCACTTTAACAGGACTCAATCCAGACTTCATGCCATTCCATAGCTCAATCATCTATCAATCACTACCACAATCAGTTTCAGAACATCTTCCTTCTCCTGTTCCTTGATATCAACTCACCATCACCTCCCTACATTCCCTGCCTACCCACCAGGACCCTTTATTTAATTTATTATTTCTGTAGATTCACCCATCCTGGGTATCATATAAATATGATTTGAAATTAGGATAAAATTAGATTTGAAGGCATGTAGTTATTTTTTTTCCTATCTCATTCTCAGTTTATGCTTTTGCCCTTAAAAGAAAGCAAAGCTTGGCTGGAAGTTCAAAATTGTGGCAAGAAATATCTTAGTCATCAAAATGGCCCTAATGAGACAAAAGAAGTCTTGGGTCTCACCCTTGGTCACAGATGAAGGCTCTCAAAAAACACATTTTAAAAAGAGCTGAAGGAAGTTATGCTAAGTCAGCCAATCACAAAAGAAGAAGTACATCATGAGTCCCCTGAGGTAAGCATAACCAGCATGGTAGGTATAGAAGAGAGGCCTCCTGTATCATAACTGTTTGGTTGAGATATAGGGAAATGGGAGGAGGTTGGGCCACAACCAAGGAGGTACATGTTGGGTTCAACACAGTAATGGAAGAAGGACGGAGGGGCGAGGGAGAAAAAGGAGGTTTGACTGTGAAAGGATAATGGAGGGAGTAGGGAATTAACCCACAAAGTTTATTGTACCCTATTTCCCCCACTTTGGGGTAAGTGGCGACTGCATACTCTTAAAAAAACCCAGCTAAAACATAAAATCAAAAGAAAAAATGGCAAGTCACCTTCATGATTTAATTAGTATCAGTTGCAAAATAATATGACAAGTGCCAGTTTTCTGTGTTATATGAAAGCAATGCTTTGGCTAAATCCTGCCAGTATATAGGACTCGACAAGCTCTGATTAGCTCTGATCTCTTTTTAAGACACTGCAATAAAAGACGCTTCCTTTACCTTCTAATATTCCTGAAACATGAGAGGATTCACATTAATTTGTCTGGGGCCAGAGTTGGCCCTCTTATATAACCTCCTGTCTGCAGGCACTGTACTACTTGTGTAGGTGAACCTCTCTTCCTCAAGGCAAGGGAGAAACTTCCGTGACAGGAGATCTTCAGTGCATAATAATCAACTCAAGAGGTTTGCTTTCCTCCCTGTTTTTGCTGCTCTGGGCTAGAGACCGTATATATTCGAGTATAAGCTGACCCATATATCAGCTGAGACACCTGATTTTACCACCAAAACTGGGTGAGGGGACAAAGCAGATAGTTTAAGGTATGACAAAATAATGCTTTATAAACTATCAAGGTTCATGAGGGAGAGGAGAGCAGGAAAGGAAGGGAAAAAAATCAGGAGCTCAGGGCTCAGGGCTCAAGTAGAAAGAAAATGGTTTGAGGATGATGAGGGCAGCAAATGTACAGATGTGCTTGACGTACAATATGTATATATGCATTGTGATAAGAGTTGTAATAAAATGTTCTTTAAAAAAAAACAGGGGAAGGGTACTGAAAAACTTGGTTTATACTAAATTATTTATAGTATATTCAGTCACAGCAACCTGTTTCTGTTCCCTAAACACCGACTTTGGACAATATTTGTACTTTTGGTTAAGAATTGTTGAGTGTTGGGAGATTAAGGAACCAAGATCATACTAAATGTTAGGGTATTTTAGTAGGCTAAAATTCTTTGGTGTAATTTGGTGTAATTCTTTGTTTCATTTGAAATAACTCTGCTGGTACACAGAGGGAATTCATGCTGTAGAGTAAATAAAAGGCAAGCCAGAAAAACACAATTGGGCGATAACTTATCTGTTAGCAATCCAGCTCAATATGGAAAATGCTCTCTATTTTCAAGAGCACAGAACAGCAGCATGCCAAATACGTCGATAGAAGTGCACGCACAATTCGAAGGAGTCGATGTTCTTCTTTGAAAAATATTTTGAACTATAACCAATCATGACTAGATTTGCTAGTGCTTCAGTTACAAATGATTAATGCGTGAAGGCTCTCCAACAATAGCCGTGATAAAAGAAAACTCCTGGGAAATGATTGACAGAAATGATTAGTTTAACTAGATGCACCATGTAAGCAAGTTGAAGCTCTTCTCAAGGAGTGGATCAGTTCAGCCCCCTGAGCAGAAATGAAACCTACAAGGAGGCAGCAGATTTGGAGATGGGGCGTGTGAACTAGAGAGAGGTACAGAGACCAATTTAGTTCAATTGTTCAATTAGTGATGTGTGAATACTTGTAACTGTAGTGTGGCCATCAAATTTGTGTCTTGATCAAATTCAAAATAAAAAGAATGGTTTTCAAAATATCGACCATAAATTTCTCTAATTTAGTGAGCCTTGGGGAGAAGCATGCGACAATGGAGAGACTCGGGGTAGGCTACTTACCGGTGGGCTCTACAAACAACTTGTATCCTCTCACCCATGGCCATGGCATGTTTTTCTAGCTCATTGTCACACTATTATACAGAGTAGAAGTACACTGGAATTTCTGAGTCTATAACTATTTACAAGAACGGAGAACCTCCTCTTTCTTACATGGAGTGGCTCTTGATTTTGAACTTCTGATCTTTTAGATAGGAGTCCAGGACTTAACCCCAATGTGTCTAGGGCTTTTCAGAGAGCTTATAAGGGTACACAATTGGATCATGCTCAAGTTCTGTGGCCAAGGAACATGTAAGAGATTCTGTCCATATGGGGAGCAGCAAGAATTTCAAGTACCTGATCTCTATCGTGAGGTCTTGTTTTCTTGCCTTGCATGATATTATGGAATATTCATGAGTTCCAAATTACGAAAGATCTAAAAATAAGGACAATCTTGTTTGGAACTCACAGGCATATGCTTTGGTGTTTTTCATAGATTATATTTTGATTACATTACACTGAGGAAAGAAGACCAATATTATGTACTCTTTTTGTATTCTCTTCTTATATCCATTTGATGAAATATAAAACTTGCCAGCAGAATTGGTGTATTCCATTAAATCTAGCTGAAATGATTCATTTTATCAACTATGTGTATACTAGTACCATTCTTCCAGGCATGGATTCAAGGACAGCACTGTAAAACCACTAGACTTCTAAAGATGATAGCTTGGAAGTCATTTTTGTACAATACACATACATTATTTGTGATCTTAGATGTTTTATAGACTAGGACACATAGCAAAAATTTAATTCATAATTCAATAAGCAAATATACCTGGTATATTCGCTCATTTATCATAGTGGCTTCAACAATGGCTCAAACACAGGCATTATTGAGAGGATAGTGCAGGTCTGGGCAGTAATAGATTCTGTTTTACCCAAAGATGGGATGACTTCACAGCACTGAATACCAACAACCAGTATTGGATTACCCCATATGCAAGGTAAGCATATCCTTTCTTGTGATCACTGACTAATCTGAGGTGAACAGTTTGACTTTATCCACTGCATCAAGTATTCTGTTTCTACTTGTGAATAGCTTTTTTTTTTGATTTTTTTTTCTAGTGACTAGCTTTTGCTTATCTTACGAACCTACCAGTATCTTCTTGGAAAATCCTTTCAAGTGTACAGTCCCCAGCAGGGATGGAATACCTAGCAAGCCAGGTAAGCACAGATTTACCCATGCTTTCTTACACATGTTTTTTTTTTTGTTCAGCACAAAATATTGTGAAACACTTTATATTGTTCACTACAGATTAATTAGCAAGCAAGCCAACATGAGCCTGTTCACTGCAGATTAGTAAGTAAGCACAAGTAAGCTCATGATGACATTGTTTATTGGGTATCCCATCCCTAACAACAAACTGTTTGTTCAAAATCATACAACACATATGTTAAGTAAGCCATGTGGTGCAAACCATTGAAATAGCATTTAGTGTAACCTATTTCTCACTGGTTGAGGATTACCCAATGAGACAGGTTTGACTTTATTGTGTTTACTTCCTTAGGACAAAGATATGGTGAAACTTTTGTGAAAGTGTGCACTATCAACTTGTAAGAAAACAACTAAGCCTGTGCATAGCCCCTTACTGTAAATCAGCACTAACTTGCTTGCTGGCGAGTCTGTGCCTGTTTATATTGCCCACTCAGCATTTTACCAGGAGTGGTGCTGATGACTAAATGCAGCTGTTGTAATTTAGGGTTCTGTCCTACCAGAGAAAGAACCTTGGAAGCATTGTTAGCTGAGTATGGAGCTGGCAGTTGGTGGTTCAAACCCAACAGCTGCTACAACGGAGAAAGATGAGGCTAGTTGTTACTTGTAAAGATTTATAGCCTCAAGGACTCTATGCAGGGGGCTTCAAACTTTTTAAACAGGGGGCTAGTTCACTGTCACTTCAGACCATGGGAGGGCCAGACTATAGTTAAAAGCACAACAAAAACCTATGAACAAATTCACTGCAGGCCCTGGATGAATCCACTGTTAAGCAGGACAGGCAGCAGCTGCAAAAACCGGGTGATCAGATAAACATCCTCAGCGGGCTGCATGGGGCCCGCTGGCCTGAGTTTGAGGATGCCTGCAATAGTATCGGTTTCATGGCAGAGGGTTGGACCCAGCCACGGGTACTCTGCTCTCCTCTTTCTCTTCTTTGAGTAGTAAACAAATTACCTGTCCCTAGAACAGATCTGAGTTGGGAAACAAGGAACTGAAGTTTGCATTGAATTCCTCCTGGCCATGAGAAAGGGGAGCTCGGGTTCTAACTTTATTCTTCTGTTGATCCGAAAAGTTTCATGTTTGGAAATGAGTCACTTAAATTGCTTTCTATTCAGTGGTAAAACTATTGTCAAGTTATGGTGGGTGACTGCCTTCTCTCTTTTCTCCTAAGAAATCTGGAAACTTTGGGGTTGGTTGAATGCAGTAAGTCTCATTCCTAATCAGGCCTGTGTTATTATTCAATATGAAAAGTGGTGCTTGAGCTTTGAAATGAACTATAAACACTAATACTTACCTAATTTTACTGCCCTAATTTTAAATTTTATCTTGCCATAGAACATATGTAACCATCTTCATCAGAATAGCAAATGAATATTGACGCTTCTTTGTTCATTTATTATTTGGTGGAGAGATTGAAGAGTTCTTATTCATATTTTGTTGTACAAGGCAGCAACTGTTTTATGATATAAAAGTCAAATCTTTAACTTACTTGTGAAACCTGAAAAGCTTACTTAATAAGGTACTTAATATTGGTGTAATTCAGAAAAGGCTACTAGTTACTATTAACTTTAGAAATCTACAGCAGTCTAATATGTTACATATAATTAGTGCTAATCCTCAATCACTTGGCATTTACAGACATGAAAAGCTACTCAAACTATCTAGCTAGGGAGCAGCTGGTAATTGACAAAATCTACCTCTAGTCTTAGAAAATTTTAATCTCTGCTGGGAGTCTCCAGATGGGGCTAGTGGGGGGGGGGGGAATAAAAGGTCTTTATTTCTCTTAGTATAAATTGTACTTCAGATCAAGCACATAGGAAGAATATGGAGTACTAAGATATAAAAGCTGTAGACTTAATTGTCGTTTACTTTGCTTTTATGATATTTTCATTAGATTGGCTCAAAACATTTAGACTGGTACTAATCTCAAGAAAAGAAAACAAACAAAGCAGCTCTTTCCATTTTTCTAGCTCAATGTTACCGTTTCCATCACCACATTGACTATTTTAATCTGATGCTGTCCTCTGAACAACAGCACAAGGCAGTTGAGTTATACACATTTATTTCATCTTGAGTTTTCTGAAGACCATTGCAAATTCATAAGCTTGGGCTGAGGCACGTGCTCACTGTTCAGTACAGAAAGTGAACAATTTGTAGTAAAAGGTGTACAGGGAGATCAATAGAGGTAGTAGGGTGAAGGTCTTAGCTTCCTAGGACTATAAAAAAATACCAGAAGGTTGGTGATTTATAAGAGACTGTAGTCATACAGTTCTGGAGATCAAAAGACTGAGACCAGGGTGTCAGCTCTCTTGATTCTAGTTTCATTTCTATCATCTAGGCTAATTATCCAACTACTGTTCCTTCCTTGGAGCCTTAGGGGCTTTGTGAATTTCACTTTGGTCTGCTACCCACAAGGTCATCAGTGTGAACTCAGAAACCATTCCTAGGGAGAAAGATAAGGCTTTCTAATTCTGTAAAGATTTATAATCTCAGAAAGCCAGGATGGTTTTCCTCTGTCCTGGAAGATCTCTATGAATGTGAATCCATCCAATGACTGTGAGTTTGATTTTTTGATCTGGATCCTTTCCCTGTTTCCAAGTTTTGCAATCCAATTCCCAATAAAATTACCGACTCAGTTTCTGACTGAGATATTAGCATGATTCTACAACCTCTTTATCATAAATTTTAGTGGTTGGTAGGTAAATTTGAATAATGGTTGCTGGTCTCCTTTGTACACATAGAAAAAGTATCCTATCACAAACAATATTGTACTTCAAGGCATATCTTGAAATGCCATTTCTGATATGAAGGTGATGCTTTTCCTCATAAATCTGTCATTTCTGGTAAAGGAAATCATATAATTGTCTGTAGGAACATGATCAAAACCAGTCTATTTCAGATCACTAACACCTAGAATATTGATTTTTTTAATGTGTTCCAAGTCAATTTTGATAACTTCCAATTTTCCTAGATTCACACTTCCTACATTCCACATTCCTTTATTATTACAGGTGTTTGCAGCTGTTTCTTCGCAACTCGAGTAATGCCCCATAAGCAAATCAAAGTTCTGACAGGCCTGTTCCATCCACACCTCAGTAGAATACATACTACTTTCAGGAGGCAGCTCTTCCACGGCCATAGTTTGAATTTCTTTCAACCCAAAAGGCTCACTAATGTTTCCTGAACATTTATAAGGATTTCAAAAGTGAGCAGCCTGTCCACCTTTGACACTGTATCTTATAATGTTCTATTGCGATTCATAAGGTTTTTTTATGGCTACGGCCTCAGAAGTAGGCAGGATATTCCAATGTAGTAGATTTTTCTTACTCTGAAAGTTCAGCTGAAATATGTCCACTTTGGATGGCCCTTCTGGTGTTTGAAATACTGGTGACATAGCTGCCAGCATTAGAGTAACAGGCAAGCCACCACAGTAGGACAAAATGACAGACAAATGGTAGTCTTTTCCTATAATTGTGGCTAATGATATGTACCTGCAATAGACCAATATTGATATTGGTATTTTTAATGATTGTAATTCTCTAAACCAAGTATAAACCACTGCAATCATTTGACTCAGACTCATTCTGACCTAGGCTGGGTTTAAACTGCTCACATTGCAATTAGCAACCCGATGCTTAACACATTATACCACCAGACGGCCTTATAATTCTCTAGAGCAGTGGTTCTCCACCTTCCTAATGCCATGACACTTTAATATAGCTCCTCATATAGTGGTGACCCCCAACCATAAAATTATTTTCATTGCTACTTCATAAATGTAATTTTGCTACTGTTGTGAATCTCGTGACCCCTAAAAATGACTCACTCGACCTCGAGAGACTGAGAAGCCCTGCTGTAGGGCCTTATTATTCAAAGTGTGTCTCATGAATGAACAACACTGACACTACTGTGCACTTGAGCAAATTGTAGCATCTTAAGTCCCAGTTCTAACGAATGAAAATTTAGCTCCCGTGTGGGGCACAGATTCTAATCAGTTCCCATTTGACATTAACACTGCTAGTCAACTAAGGTTCATTGATCCTCACTCACTGGAAGTAGGATCAGAGTGCTCCTTAGTTCCAAGGAGGGCAGAACTTCTTAAATACTTTGGGCATAAAGTCCCTTGAGAAGGACCAGCTGCTTGGTAAAGTGGAAGAGCAGGAAAAAGGAGGAAACCCCTCCACAAGATGCACTAACACAATGGGAGCCACAATAAGGTGACGCATAGGAACCACTGTGAGGATGGTACAGGAGAGTGCAGCGTTGTGTTTGGCTATGCATATGGTCACCATGGGTTGGAACTGACTCAATGGCATTTAACAAAAGCAACATTCAAACTGAAGACACAGGTCTGTACTTGGAGTGTAGAATTTTAGGTTCTATTTTGAATGTTCTAATAAAATCATAATTGATAGACCCTGATATTTGATCTAGAACAAAGCAAATATCCTCGCCCTTAGGAATTTTGATATATTTAATATATATTGTTCCCTTTTCAAAGCAATGAAGCAATGACTTGCAGTCAGCATTAAAAAAATGGGCTTTACACAAAGCAAACCATAAGAACACCACTAACAACAGGCAACAGAGGACCATGGTGGGTGGAGTCATGCCATCCACCTCTCAAAATAATATACACGTCTTAATTCCTGGGATTTGTGATCATGCTAACTAATGACTAAAGAGATTCATATGTGATTAAGATTATAGACCATGAGATGCAGGAGGTTGCTAGAGAATATTGAGAACACTGTGATCACACGACACCTTCTAAGTAACAGAATGTAGAAGAGTACGTCAGAGATGCCTTAGAAGAGGCATGAGCAAATCGTGAGAGAGGGATGCAATCTCCGATGTCTGGATCTGAAGACAGAGGAGGGGTCTAGGAGGTAATGAAGGTAGACAGCCTCTAGAAGCTATGGATAATCTGGCTGCCCCACAGCAAGGAAATAAGTCAGCAATCTGGTCAGCAATCTGAGCCAGCAAACAAATGAACTCTCCTCTGCAGTATCCCAAAGAAACCGAGCCCTCCCAATATCTGGTTTTAGCCTGGTCAGACCTAATCAGACAACTGACCTATAGAGCTGCAAGATAATGTATCTGTGTGGGTATAAGACATTAAGTTTGTGAGAATCTAAATGGCAGTGATGGACGCTGATACAAGGACATGATCCTTGAATTACCTCTAGGTAATTCAGTGCCATCAAGTTGAGGCTGACTCACAGTTCAGATCAGACCCTAAATGATAGAGTAGAACTGCCACTGTGGGCTTCGAACCTATCTTTTTACTGGAGTAGAAAGCCTCATCTTTCTCCGTGGGGTGGTTGGCAATTTCAAACTGGTTAGCAGCCCAATGCTCAACCTAGGGGAAATAAAAGTGATCCTAGTACAGTCAGCTAAACAAATAATTCTAAATGCATTCCTTTGAAAGCATTCAGGTTCAAGATTCTCTTCTTCACACTGTCCCATGCACGTACATGTAAACTGGGGCCTCTGGCAGGGGGAGTCAGTAAACCTGACCAGAAACGGTTTTGCTTTCCTCAGCTGCAATTTAACAGCCTACAGTCCTTTCAGCAATCACAGGTAAGAATAATATTGTTCTCCCAGATCAATTATTTAAAGAACCACACAAGTAATTTCTCAACATTGGATAAGGGAAAAGTGTGGTTTGACTGATGTTCTGGCATGCTTCCAATCATAAGATAATGAGATACATATTGGGAAGTATTTTATTTCAGACTAAACTACAAGAAAATCTGAGATTTAATTGATTAATTTGATCATTATAATAATACTTCTCACTACCAAGGAATCAATTCCAAATGTAGAAATTCTACTCAGAGTTTCTGAGAGTGTCAAACTTTACAAAAGCCAATGGCTCATCTCTTCCTGGGGAGCTGCTGGTGGATTTGAACACGGAAGTTTTCTGTCAGCAGCCCAGTATGCCGCTGCTTGTGTCACCAAGGCTGCTAAATAGGCAATTTTTATCAGATGACTAGTATGCATCAGACAATGGTCTAGGACGCTATATTTTTAACATTATATGTGATACTATATGTTATGTTATATATGTATACATAATATAAAATCTTTCATATATTCACAGCCACATCAGAGTTTATACATAGTGTTAATACATGTCATTATAGTTTTCAAAAATAGTGTTAATATATACAGGGTATACATGATATATCAATACTATCATATTAGTATATATCACACATCACATATTAACACTATATATGAAAACTATAAACTATATAGAAAAACTATAGAAATATACATGTATAAACACATATACTTATTTTTACTTCTATTATATATAATTATATTTATGTATACATAGACATATTTATATAATGTATCTGTATGTTATTACTGGTCCTTGGGTGGTGTAAATATTTAAAAGCACAGATGGTATCAGAACATTGAGAAGTTCCTCTTCACCTTGAAAGCAGTTACAAAGCCATATTCATCACGGAAAACCCCAGAGATCAAAGTTCTTTGACACACACAGGCGGCTGTGAGTCTGAGTGATTCTTTGACAACTGACTGAAAGCATAATACACATCTTAACCTAACAACAACTCTATGAGGAAAATGCTTTTATGATTCTCTTGTCAGAGATGTGCATGCTAAAGTACCAAAATGTAAAGCAAATGGGACAAATGGGATTCAAACAGTCTGCTCTGATTGCATTATCATTAGTACTACAGATGTAGAAATAATTAAATAATTTCTTATAAATACCTATGTAGCACGCAACACCCTGAATGATCAATTGGCATGAGGTGATGCTGGCTGGAAGCCAAGAATGGGGTGGCTAAAATCCAGAATATTTTAAAATCCCCATAGAGCCATCATACACCAAAGTATTACATGTTGATGAATTTTAAGGGAAAACAAGATTTTCCTGCCAGAAATCATGCAATTGGCAGTACCTTGAGTAAATCTGATGAAATAAAAATTGACAATCACCTCCTTTTCCTCACCTCCCCTTCTCCCATGTCTCCCGGGAACCATCAGGGATAAGGGATAAGGGAACAACAAGTGATCCAAGATCAGTGGCAGGGAGGTTGTAACAGGGCTGACAGGGATTGGTCAGGAGTAATGTAACAGAGGGAAATTACTGAAATTCAAATGGGGAGATGTGCATGATAGTGGGATAAGAGGAAAGTAGAAGCAAATAGAGGAGGGCACAGGGAGACAGAGAGCATTTACATATAGGTATAAACACAGATGAATATATTTATATATGATGACAGGGAAATAAATCTATGTGCATATACTTATAGGGTTAGCATTAAGGCACCAGGTGGACATTGGACCTCCATTGAAGTACTTCCTCAATGCAAGAACACTTTGTTCCATTAAATTGGCATTCCTTGATGCTCACCTTCCCGACACAATCACTGAAGACAAATACATGCATAAGCAAAAGTGGGGAAGAAAGCTGATGGTACCTGGTTACCAAAGATATAGCATTTAGAGTCTTAAAGACTTGAAAGTAAACAAGTGACCATCTAGCTCAGAAGTTCACATGGAAGAATCACACCAACCTGTGTGATGACAAGGGGTCAATGGAATCAGTTAGCAATCATTAAAGAACAAAAATCATATTGTTGCATGTCCACCTTCCTGATATGATTGCTGAAGACAAAGATGTGCATAAGCAAATGTGGTAAAGAAAGTTCATGGTTCCCAGCTATCAAAATGATAAAGTATCTGGGGTCTTAAAGGCTTGAAGATAAACAAGCAACCATTTCGCTGAGAAGCAATAAAGCCCACATGGAAGAAGCACACCAGCCTGTGTGACCACAAGACATTGAAGGGATCAGGTATCAGGCATCAAAGAACTAAAAATTACCATTATAAAGAGGAGGAGTGCAAATTTGGGACCCAAAGTCCATCTGCAGGTGAAACGACATCCTCTTTCAGAAGGGTCACAGGGAGGAGACGAGCTAGTCAGGGTAGAGGGTAGCAACGATGAAATAAGCAATTTTCATCTAGTCCTTAAATGCTTGCTCCCTCTCACCATCATGATCTGAACTCCACCTTTCAAATCCAGTTAGACCAGAGGATATACACTGGTACAGAAACATGGGGAATCCAGGACAGATGATTCCTTTAGGACCAGTGATGAGACGAGGTTGGAAGTGAGGTGGAGTAGAAAGGGTGAACCGATTAAAAGAATCTACATATAACCTCCTCCCTGGGATACATACAGTAGGGAAGTGGGCAAGGGGAGTATCAGACAGTGTACAATATAACAAATAACACTAATTTATAAATTATCAAGAGCCCATGAGGGAGGGAAGAGTGAAGAAGGTGTGGAAAAAGGAGGAGTTATTACCCAGGGTTTAAGTAGAAAGAACATCTTTTGAGAGGGATGATGGAAACAAATGTACGAATGTGCTTTGCATACAATGAATGTAGGTACAGATTGTGATGAGAGTTGTATGAGCCCTCAATTAAATGATTTCTAAAAATTGGCAATCAGCATATCTAGGTAAGATAAAAAGGCTTGAAAGTCTAAGGAGGATACTGTGACCTTAAGAAGGACAATACCAAATCCATCATTCAATTTTATCATTAAGGTTTATATGTGCAGTCAGGAAACAATTTCTAAAATGATTCAGATAACCATTTTATGGAAATCTGAAATACTTGAGCAGGAGCTAATTTATGAAACAAAGGCACGCTGTTGAATGCATTTTTTTCCTTCCTCCCCTCCAGGAAGTACATACAAACTCTAATTGGGAGACTATGGACAAAGAAACATCACAGGATGTGCATATGTGAAGCAAGGTAAAAACAAAACAAATGAAAGTCCTCTAAAGAATGGGACAGTCTTGCCTTCCCTGCCCCCACACTTGACTTGGTTTTAAAGCCCTTCATCTGAGAGGCATAGAGATAAAAGGAGCTGCTTATCTTAGATAACGGATGCCACTGGAGAAAAAGTTAAATAAAGATTTAGAGATGGACAAATACTGTGGAATGGCAAAAGGACACCTTGGCAGTCTGAAGCCTTATAAAAACTATCAATGAATTTATTGATGGGAGAGAGAGAGAGGGAGGAAGGAAGAGAAGGAGAGAGGGAGAGGGAGAGGGAGAGAGAGAGAGAGAGAATGTCTTACCAAATATAGAATATTCACCATTGCTAAGTGAAGTGGTTTTCATGTTAAATATTATGAACTTAGTCATATAAGAACCAGGCATTTTAAAAACCATTTTATTAGGGGTTTCTTCAGCTCTTATCACATTCTATACATACATCCCCTGTGTCAAGCACATTTATACATTTGTTGCTATCGTCATTTTCTAAACATTTTCTTTCTACTTGAGACCTTGGTATAGCTCTTCTTTTTTCCCCTTTCTTCCTCCCCCTCCTTCCCTCATGAGCCCTTGATAATTTATAAATTACTATTTTTTCATGTCTTTCATGACCAATGTCTTCTTTTACCTACTTTTCTGTTGTCTGTCTTCCAGGGAAGAGGGTTATAGGTATATTATTGTGAGCAGTTTCGACTTTCTTCTCCACCTTCCCCTTCCCCTTTTGGTATTGTTACTCTCTTTATTGGTCCTGAGGGGTGTATCAGTCCTGGATTCCCTGTGTTTCCAACTCTTATCTGTACATGAGTACATTCTCTGGTCTAGCCAGATTTGTAAGGTAGAATTGGGACATGATAGCGGAGGAGGGGATCAAGCATTAAAGAGGTAGAGGAAAGTTGTGTGTTTCATTGTTGCCATACTGCACCCTGACTGGCCTATCTCTTCCTTGTGATTCTTCTGTAAGGGGATGTCCAGTTGTCTACATATGGACTTTGGGTCTCCACTCTGCACTCCCTTCATTCACCTTAATAGCATTATTTTGCTCTGGGTCTTTGATGCCTGAGACTTGATCCCATCAACACCTCAAGATCACAGAGGTTGGTGTACTTCTTCCATGTGAACTTTATTGCTTTCAGCTAGATGGCCACTGATCTATCTTCAAGCCTTTAAGATTCCAGGTGGTACATCTTTTGATAGCTGGGCACCATCAACCTTCTTCGCCACATTTTCCGTGCACCATTTTGTCTTCAGTGGTCATGTCAGGAAGGTGTGAGCATCACGGATTGCAACCCGGCATTTTTCAATGTGTCCTTTTGAATGTTTTAAATGAGGAATAAAAAATTGAAATCAAAACAATACTCACTGTGCTGCAGAAACTATTCTGTGCTCATCTTCAAAGGACACCAGGCTGAATTAACTAATCAGGATGAATTAACCAATAAAACTGAATAATAATTGAAAAGTATGAAATACAGGTAGCTCCTAAGTCATGCATGGGATATATTACTGAGTGTTTCTTTACAACCAGGTAGAAAGGTTGGAAAACATGCAACAATTATTGTTTAACCTTTCTTTAGTGCGAGAGAGAGAGAGAGAGAGAGAGAGAGAGAGAGAGCTGTGGTGCCCATGGGTCAAGCATTGGGTTGCTACCTACTGAACCCCCCACAGGAGAAAGATGAGGTTGTTTGTTTACAGAAAGATTTACAATCTCAGAACCCCAAGGAGCAGCTTAACTCATCCAATAGGGTTGCTGAGAGGGAAACTGGCAGGAGCTTAGTGCAAGAAAAGAACAGAAATTGTTTCCACAATTTAAAAAGTTGTTCATGCAGCAAAATGAAGGTGATTGCGATTAACTATTTTTGCTAAGAGTTAATACAATAGTTTCAAAGTTACAGATCAGGATGAATTATCTATAATTCAGACTTCTGTAACCCAGGCTTGTCAGCGACCCTTCAGCATCTATAGGATTGGTGTTGAGAGCCATACATGGATACAAGGATGGTACCAAAGTCTGCCTTTAATCCATATCTGGGATGTCCCACAGCCTCTCTGGATCCTCATCTCCCATAACTTCCATGCCTCTTGATCTCTGCATGGCCGTATTCCCCACACCTGGGCTGTCTCCTACCCTTCCTTCCAACTCTTCACACACCTCTGACATTTGTTGTGAGGTCAACAAAGACTGGTACACTATTCTTGCAGCACCACTCAAGCATGTTAAAAAGTGAAAACAGCCTCAATATTCATAAACAAAGTAGCAAATAAGAAGAATGTGGCCCATCCCAACAATGGAATCAACTTCAGCCCCACAAAGTACCTGAAACACCTTGGATAAATCTCAAAGACATTGAGAACAGAGTACCACATATTGCTTGATCTGGAACAAACAATGAAACATCCAGGATAGAACATCGAGAGGGAAACTTTATTTTATGCTAACTCTAAGATTTCACACTGTCAATAAGAAAATAAATGTTGAGCAAGAAAAAGAAATTAACATACAAAACAAGCCCACAAAAAATCAAAACTACATATTATAAAATTATAAAAACATAATTAAAAACCAGTAAAGATGGAAGGGACTATCTAAGTAGACAAAAAGCATCACACAAAGTGTCTAAGTATTTGATTCTGAAGAGAATTTTTTTAGTCTTAGATTCTTTTAAGCTATCCATAATTCAAATATGCATAAATGTGTGGGTACTCATTTCATAGAATATAGACTATAAGAAAATTGATTTAAAAGGTGAGTCTTCACTTTTAAACTTGTAGTCCTTAGTCCAGCAATACCAATCATAATAACTATTTATCCAGATATATGAAGAAATTTCCACTTGCAGATACAAGTAAGCACTTCTCATCTATTTTTAAAGGCAACAAAATACTTAGCAAATAAATCCTCACTCTGAGGTTAAAAAACCAAAAACAAAATATAGTTCATCCATAGAACAAATTAAGTACTCATACATTTATTTTTTAAAAGTGGGGAAACATGGGAAGCTGGTATTGGGGAGGTCTAAGTGGAGGGAGGATGTTTTGAGAGGGATGATGGCAACAAGTGTGCAAATGTGGCCTGCATATAACTGACATATGTATCGATCATGATGGAGTTGTATGAGTTTCCAATAAAATGATTTCTTTTAAAAAAGAGAGGAAAGAGGAGTTAAGACCAAGGACTCAAGTAGAAAATATTTGAAAATGAAGATGGCAACATGGGTAAAAATATGCTTGAGGGCTGAGCCCTGGTGGCGTAGTGGTTGTGCGCGGGACAGCGGACCACTGGGATGGAGGTTCAATTCCAGCAGTGGGGCTGGGCCTCCTACTCCCACCACCGGAGAGCAGTGATGCCCCCCAAAACAAAAACGAAAACAAAAAAAAATACACTTCATACAAATGATATATGGAATATTACGAGAGCTGCAAGAGACCCAAATAAAATTATTGGAAAAAATGTTAATCCAGTTTTACTTCTATAGATAGATTTAAGCCTTAAAAAAAATCAACAAGGTAGTAGTAATCTCCATTCATGTGAATAAATTGCTTTTTATGTTGTAATACACAAAGATTTCTGAAAGTATACAAAGAAAATATTTAATGGATTTTGCCTGAAAATGAGAGTAAGAATTGAAGGGGAAGTATAGAGAAATCATAGTCCGTTTACAGATACAGACATAGGTAGTCTTGCTGCAAATGGTTGTTTAAACTCCTTGAAAGATTAATTTCATGGGAAGGAAAGTAAGTTGGCATATTGTTATTAGTTGCCCTCTGGTATGTTCAATCCATAGCAACCCTATATACAACAGAAAGAAAAAAGTCAGAGCCCTGCTTCATCTTCACAATTGTTCCTATGCTTAAGCCCATTGCGGCATCCTTGTGTCAATCCTTCTTGAAGGACATCATTTTTTAGATGTCCCTCGACTTTATAAGCATGGTGTCTTCTGTGGACTGGTCTCTCCTGATAACATGTCCTTACTAAGTGAGACAAGGTCTTTTCATCCTTGGCTCTAAGGAGCATTCTGGCCATACTTCTTCCAACATGATTTGTTTCTTCTTCTGGCACTTCCTGGTACTTTCAATATTTTTCTCCATAATGCAAATGCTTCAATTCTTCAATTCCTCATTTGGTGTCCAAATTTACAAGCAGATGAAACAATTTAAAACACTATTGCTTGGTTTAGGTGCACCTCAGTCCTCAAAGTAATCTCCGTGATTTTGAACACTTTAAAGAGGTCTTGTGAAGCAGATTTACCTAATAGAGTACATCTTCAGCTCTCTCAACTGCTGCTTCCTTACATGTTGATTGCGGACACAAACAAGAAAAAATCCTTGAAAATTTTAACCTTTTCACCATTTATCATGCTGTTTCTTCTTGGTCCAGTTGTGAGGAATTTGTTTTTTTTTACATTGAGTTATAATCTATACCGATGGCTACAATCTTCGAAAATGCTTTCCTTCTGATATGATATGTTATACAATAGGATATGATGACATACATAGCTCACTCATTCGACTGTTCCTCTTATAGACCTGTCTGAAAGTAGGGCGGAGGGAGCGTGTTTAGTTTCAGACCTCAAGGGTCACTAAGGTTCCTAGTTTGGGACCTTCCATTAGTCTCTATTCAACCAGTAAGCAGAGTCTCATTTGTGATTTTCCACTTTGTTCCCACTTTCTAATGGGATCCCTTTCTAAACAGTTGGCAACACGGCCAGCTAGTTTTCCAGGTCTCAGTTGCAGAGACTGGTATTTTTAGTGTCACTAAGTCTATTTGACTAATTGTTTCATGCATCTTTTGATTTTCATCACTCTTCCCTCTTTTGGCACTTGACCTTGGCATTCACAGATGCTAACTCCATGTGATTTATCATTGTAACTGCTTTAGGAGTCAAGGAACGGGCTTTCTTCTGAGGTGCCCCAGTGAAACTCAGACTTCAAATGTTTTGAGTGAAAGTTAAGCAAACTATTTGTACTGCCTAGATGCTCATCTCCATTAAGATGCCACTTTGATTGTTTCTTATGCAGTTGGTCACTTGTTTTGCTTTTTCAAGTTACCTTTCAAAATAGAATAAAATATTTTAAAACAAGCACAAAAGAAGAAAAAAATATATTCCAGCTATCAAAAGCTTTTCTCTATATTGTGTGTGTGTGACTTACAGAGTGTGTTTCAATGTTAGGCAACTCTGCCCAATGAAATTCTCCAGGTACACAGCCTTTCCTGCTACTGGAAAAACATGATGATTTTCTAATAAAAAAACAGAAATTTTTCAATCGTTATGGCTGTTGTAGGCTTTGAGGTGAAAGTCACTTGATTTTAATTGATAAAATCCCTCCTGGTGGTATGCCTGGTCCCTTGCAGATTGTGTCTGCACCTGTAATGCAGCTGTTTGGTTACACTGTTCATAAATGTAATTCTCTGATTTCAACGTTAGGGGACTGGAGGCAGATGTTTTCCTTTACCTGGTGTATTTTTTTCTTATACATTTTTCTCCATGTAATATGAAGATATGTATACACTTTTAAACGCCTTGATTTACAATTTATGGAATTTGCCTTATAGAGAGCACGCTATAAGAAGGAGCAATGTTAGACCTCGAAAACAGTATAAGCTGCCTTTAGAAATCACTTGCTTGTATTCCTATATGTTTTCCTATCTTCTAAGACTTTTCTCCCATCACTTCAGGTGTACATTGCTTTGACTACTTTCTCCTCATATACTTTTTCATATCTACTTACACTTCTCTATGTTATATACAACAGTTCTCGGGTGTTTTGTCTAATTACAATTGCCTCTTTGTTCAAAACTCTCATCTTAATGTTTTCCACCATCTCACCGGGAAAATTCTAGGTTTCGCAGTCTTTTATTTAGGTGCTACCTGTCTAGAAGTTAGCAACAACTAGTGCTGTCCTTTTAGATGTTTGCTTAGCCTTTTTTTTTTTTTTTTTTTTTGGCTTATGAGCAGCTCTGAGATCCTGTTCTCCCTGAGCTTTCTAACTTCAGGTTTGAGATTGCTCTGGCCATTATATCAACAAGCGAGGTACCGATGATGGCCTTCTGCACTTTGAGACAGGTTGTTTTCTTTTGAAATTGATCAGATTGTCACTTTTTGTGTTTTCTTGGTAGAGATTGCTTCCCTGCCAAGGGTTCCTCTTGGAAAGTAAGGTAGACTTGAATTTTGGATTGAACCACTGGAAATCCTTCCTTTTGGTCCTGCCCCGGAACCTCCCATGCTTGGAGTCAAGCTTGTCTCGACCGCAAGTGCGCAACTCGACCTTCATGGCCACAGCTGCAAAGGATCAGGGAAAGGGACAAAGAAGCTTCTTTTAAAATGTTACATCTACTTTAATGCTTAAACATCAACCTTACCTTTGGCAATACTTAATGGAAGCTGTTCGTTTGACATAGGGTGGACTGATCAAAATCCATTCCCAAAGTAACTGAATGTGAGAAAAAGAGTTTCTAATTCTACTTTAATAGGGTTGGAAACTCTCAAGAGCTATGTCCTGCCCTCATCTGTCCCTGGGGTGAGCATGAGAGACATCTGGTATGCAACAGTGATAAAAATAAAAAGATTTTAAATGAGAATAGAAACCATTTTTCTTCTCTAGATGCAGAATCACAAACCACTCTTGAGTCCCCACTGCATTCCTGCTGTTGAATTCAATGTGACAGCTTTGTTTCCATGTGAAAATCACCCCATTTGACTTGAGTTAGATCAAAATGGTTTCTGATACTTTCCAAAGAAGGACTCTGATGCATAATGACACCTGACATCCTCCTTCCCTTTCAGAACTCTTTGGGGAGATGAACTTATTTCACACAGTTTAAAGATGCAGATAAAATTCCCACCATCCCCCAAACCCTGTGGATAACTTCTAGTTGAAGCTAAACAGAGCTTCACCTTATCAGCAATGTGCTTAAGACAGAGACAGGTGATACAACGAACACCAATGAGGTTAGAGGGAACGCTGGAACTTGGAATTGCTGAAAGATGTTCCTTATCCCTTGGGTCTTGAGCCTGCCAATCTTTCAGTTAGGATTTAAGTGTTTAGCCATTGCATCATGGGGGCTCGTTTTTGGTCTGGTACTAACAGACATTCCTCAGAGCCCTGGTGGGCGGAGTCCTTACATGCTGTTGGCCTGCAAACAGCAAGGTTGTTGCTAACTGCTAGGTCATCAGCCCCTCCAAGGGGAACTGTTGAGGCTTCCCACTCCTGTAAAGACTTACAATCTCAGAAATTCACAGCTGCTCTAACCTGCCCTCTAGGGTCTCTCTGAGCTGGCATGAACTCAGGGAATTTAGGTTCTTTGGTTTTGCCTTGTTTTCTGTTTTGCGTTTGAGAAGAAGTGAGTAGCAGAAAATAAAAGTAGACAAGGAAACTCTGTGAAAGTGTCTTACTATATGGATGCATGATTTTATTCATCTATAAGTCAAACAAATATTTTGGCTTAATTTAACCCTCTGAGCTCTACCTACTTCAGACTAGTGGCCCACTGGCTGAAAGAGAAGGTTTATGTATGCAAATTTTCAAAAGTTTCAAACATTTCACTGCAGTATTCTCGATCAAGCCCCTACCTTTGTACCTCATGTTACAAGTAACTCCAAAAATCCAGACTCACTGCCTTGAAGTCAAAGCTGACTCATAACCACTCCCTGTGGGTTTCTGAGACGAACTGTTTAGGGAATAGAAAACCCAGTCTTTCTCCCTGGGAGTTTGGTGCTTTCAAATTGCCCACTATCTGGATTGCAGCCCCAAACACAGACATAAATAAGATTGTGACATATCTAATATCATCACTGGTTAAGTGTAAACTAGGATAAATTAAAGGTAATAGGCACCAGCAGAGGGCAGTGATGCCCCCCCACCCCAAAAAAGAAAAAGATAACAGGCAGGCAGAACCCCAGTGGCGTAGTGGTTGAATGCAGGATGGTGGCCCACTGGCTTGGCAGTTCAAATCCAACAGCAGCTCTCCAGGAGCAAGGCTGGGCCTCCTAGTCCCACCAGAGGGCAGTGATGCCCCCCAAAACAAACAAACAAGATATAATAGACAAATATTAGATTTCTTAGGAAACAATAAAAATACCTTGACTAACAATATAGATCTAAAATTGTCTCCTAGTTATATAAAACTAAGCACTGTTTAACAATTATCTAAATCATAGAAATACACATTTAAGGGTAAAAATAAAACCAAACACGAAGCCCAAGAACAACAAACAGAGCTCCTTTGGCAATCAGTTATATCCACACATTTTCAAATGAAAACAACATCTAATACTTCCATGTATGATTCCTACTATATGATGATGTAAATATCAATATGTAAAGGTACATTATACTATTATAAATAAATATGATTGTTAATAAAATAGTAGCTTAGTCTATTAAATCTATATGATTCTTTCAAAGAGCGTTCCCATTTGTTAATTAATGGGATTTACCTAAGACACGATATATACGGCAAGTGAAAACATTATACCAAGGCTCTTCAGTACAACTGAATACAATGCAATCAATTCATATGGATATCCTCTGAAAGCACAGATGAGATGTGACTGTAATGATCAGAGATTACAAAAGAAATATGTGCACGTGCAAATTCTTCCCATCCAATGAAGTGCTAAAATTTATTAGGCGCTATTTACATGATTGAAGTAGTGTTAATATTGTGATGGAAATATGATGATTTGTTTTGTTTTGAGTCTCTTAACCATCACTAAATTCTTTACTATTTAGCTCCCTATTGTAATTCCTCAAAATTCTGTCAAAGATTTCTATTTCCTCAAAAATGAAAATGTTTCTTGTTGCCCTCTTTTCACTCCATGTTACAGTTTCCAATTTTATTGATTCATCTTTATTGATTCATTGATTCATCAAATCAAATGAAATTGATTCATTTTCATGTCTGAAAATTCATGAATGAATTTCATGCCTTTTTCAAATTTCCTTCCCGGTTCCACTTACCCCCTTCTTCTTGCCCTTAACACCTGCTCATCAGTTTGATGCCATCTCATAGCAACCCTATTGGCAGGGTATAACTGTCCCTGTAAGCTTGTCAGATCGTAACTGTTAATGTCAGTAGAAAGGCCTGTCTGCCTGCTGCTGAGTAGCTGATGGTTTCAAACAGTTGATCTTTCAAATCACAGCTGTGTTAGACTGAATAGACTAGAGAAACAAATTCATAAACAGGCATATGGATATAAGGGAAAGGTTTATTTACAAGAGGAATGGAATATCGAGAAAGCACCCAACCTAGTCCTGTCCAAGGTCATAAGTCTGATCTTAGCCCATATGTCTAATACCAGTTTATAAAGTCTCCTTTCAACTCAGAAAGCATGTGCAATGACACCAAGACAATCACAGGCCACTGGATGCAAAGTCTTGTGTATCCAGTGGCAGTAGAAGCATCTCGGGACTGTCAGCGATCTTCCCCATGGCTCCTCATTTCCAGGGTTCAGGGTTCATCAGCAGTATCCATTGGTAGTAGAAGCATCCCAGCACTGGCAGGATTCTCTCTTTTTTTCTGGCTTCAGAGGTCTGGTTCCATCAGGGTTCCATGTGGCTTCTCCCCCAGCTCCTTCAATTTCCAGGACTTAGGGTCTATATCATGTTGCTGGGTTGTCTTGTCAGTAGACTGTCTCCAAGAGACTGAATCAAGTCTCTCTCCTTGAATGGGGAAATAACAATAATGCGAGACTTTCCACGGTTCTCAGGAGAAAGCCATGTCTACACAGAGGTCTCATTGGCTATCTCCAAATTGACAGGCTAGACTCCACTCTTCTACTCCCAGTACTGAAATTAACACAGATGGGTGACTGCCACAGAACCCACAACCACCACTCCTTGGATTTTTTCAAGATATCTTTCTTTATAAGCTCTGCTTTCTCTCGCATTCTGGAGAAAACAGAGCTTTATATTCTCATAACAGTATTGGAAAGTCACAGGGGCTGTTGAACCCGGTCGTACAAGGTTGCTTCTAGTGGGCATTGATGACAGTGAGCTTGTTTTGTTCATTTGTTTTTATCTTGTTTTTCTGCTAGTTTTTTTCTCTCCCTTGTCTTCAGTGATATGCCTAAGTACTTGCTACCGCTCCATTTTCAGAAGACTCTTTTAATCTCTCATCTACCCACCAGCAATCTTTCCTAAATTTTACTGTCCACCTCAGCTAGGCTAGTCTTTGGTGCTGCTTCAATTGATTAAAAAACTTTCGATTGAAATATAACATATGTACACGAAGTGGATATACGTGTTTGGCTAGATACAAGTTGTATCATAGGACAGAAGCACATGAGCAACACCTAGAGAAGAAGAGATGCCCCAGCACCCCAAAACCCTCTGCCATGTGGCCCTGTTCTTTCCCTAACACACCCAAAGACAATCGCTGTGATATCAACCACAGGTGAAAGTTGCCTGCTGTGAACTCAGTGTGCAGTCTTTTGTGCCCGACTTGATTTGTTGATCAAGTCGTTGTGAGGCCTTGTGATTCTTTTTCATTGCACTCTAGAGTCCATAGTGAGAATATACCACAATACTTTCATCCATTCTTGATTTGTGGGTACTTGACTGTTTCAGACTTTCATTATTAAGAATAATACTACTAAGGACATTACTGTATTTATCATTGAATCATCAGATCTATGCCTTTCTGACCATGACACAGCTGAGCATTTAGTGGGTCCTGCATACTGTAGCTTTCCTAAGAGGTTACAAAAAATGAACACTTGACTTTCCTATCAACAGCATGATACAAAATGTTTTAGATTTAACCTACATTTAAAATTATCATTAAAAAGACACAATAAAACATAGTCATGTGGATGCATTTAGCTAATGGACAGTTTACATTTTTCTTTAATTTTAAGCCATTCTAGCTGAGGTGGACAAAGATGTCTTGAGTCATTGATTTGTGTCTACAATGACTAATTAAATTGAGCATATCTGACATTTAATGACCATTTAAATATTCTCCTGCTTAAGGTCTGTTCAGTTTTTTGCTTAGTATTGTTGTTTTCTTTGACTATTTTTAATAGTGTTTATCTGTTCAGCTTGAATGAGTCCATTGTTCAAGAGTTATACGATAATTTGAAAAGTACATAGAAAAATGAAATGAAAAGTGATGGAATTTTCCCATCAAAATTTGGATGCCCACTGAGGCAGTCATGTGCTTATGTTAATTTTATGATTGAAATGTAGGGGTGGAGTCTAGCCTGTTAATCTGGAGATAGGCATTGAGTAGCCAATGAGGCCTCTATGTGGGCATGGCCTTCTCCTGAGACTTCCCAGAAATCTTGTGATATTTCCCTCATGAAGATGAGAAGCTATCTTCCCCAGTTGTTGGGAGTTAGTCTCAGAGGCAATGAATCACGGAAGAAACAAGATAACAGCGTCCAAGAAGCTGGAGGAGAGTGGCGGAGAGACCACATGGCTTTGCCCTGATGGAGCCAGACCTCTGAAGTTGGAGCAGCATGCTGTTGATGGACCCTGAGCCCTGGAAGTGAGGAGCCATGGGGAGACCCCTGCCAGCGCTAGAATTCTGTACCCACTGACATGTGACTTTGTGAGTCAGAAGGAGATTTTGTAGACTGATTTCAGGCATATGGATTAATATCGGACTTATGACCTTGTACTGGACTGGATTGACATGCCTTCTTAGTGCCACATTCCTTTTGTATATAAACCCTTTCCTTACATCCATATGCATGTCTTTGAAATTTGTTCCTCTAGTCTACCTGGACTAACACACCCACTCATACGTAATTTCTATTTCGTACATACTGCTTCACACTCTTTTTATTTGGGTGGGGGGGGGGGGGCATCACTGCTCTCCGGTGGTGGGAGTAGGAGGCCCAGCCCCACTGCTGGAATTGAACCTCCGTCCCAGTGGGCCGCAGTCCTGCGCACAACCACTACACCACCAGGGCTCAGCCCCTGCTTCACACTCTTAATGCTATTTTATAATGCAAACATTCTGCTACTTTCTTTCATTTACATTTAAAAATATTTTCTGCCTCTTCTATAATAATGATCTCAGTTAAAAATGTTTTAAAGATTTTATGTGCATTTTTTTCCTGGAAGTTTTATTATTGTTTCATTTACACATAGTCCTCTTAATTTTATTTCTTTAATTATGACATATTGTATGACATATAGTCATGAGTCATTACTTTTAGAGTAAAAATATCCAATTGCTCCCAAACAAGTAAAAACCATTATTTCTCACTTAACAGATGTGCCGCTAATATCACTGTACTAGGCATGCTCTCAGTTGGTTGCCAGTGACACCTATTTGATGATATGAATGTCTCTGTGTTGGTTCCTCCTGTGGCAGGATGGGTTTGGGTGACTCATAACTCTCAGTCGTGTATTTGTACATCCATGCAGAGACAGGATATACACCACTGGTTTCTGTTTTCGGGGCTCACATTTTTACTTTCTCCCTCTCACTCATATTACCTGCTTTGTCATCTCAATGTATGGAGAGACACGTTTTAAAAAACTGAAGCCACTTACCCAAAGTTTCTCAAGTGAGTTCAAAAGTCATTGCTGCAGTTCTAGTTTAGCTGCAACCTAATGATAGACCCTGAGCTCGAATAACCCAGCTAAGCTGCTTTAGAATTCCTGACACATAACAATGATATAAGATAACAAATATATGTATTTTTAAGGCTGAACATGTTGGGATAATTTGTTAAGCAAGAAAGATGACAATCATCAAATGACTCGATGTATTAGTTTATTTATGGATTCTATGTTATTCCACTGGTTTATTTTTCACCCCTTCCACAACTACTGCACTGAATAATTATCAGAGCTTTAAAATAAATCTTGCTATCTCGTAGTGTAGTTCGCATATATTGTCCTTTTCTGGGTGTCAGGCAGTCCTGTTTTTTCAATTAATTTTTTTCTTATATAATCTATCCCCAGGTTGCCAGTGTATGACTTAGGCAGTGTGGCTTGCAGAGAGGGTTTGTATTGAGCTGCTAACTGAAAGATCAGCAGTTTAAAAGCACCTGCCATTCTACAGGGGAAATGTTAGGTTGTCTACTTCCCTACAAGTTAAAGTCCTGGAAACCACAGAGGCAGTTCTAATCCATCCTGTACGGTCCCTGTCCTACATGGTCATTTTGAGTTGGAATCCACTCAGGGGCAATAAATTGTGCTTGTACTTTATTACTATGTGAATTTTACTGCATTTTGAAATGATTAAATCAAATTCTACTAGAAACAAATTCTTCATTATAGTCATCTTGTTGCGTGAGCAACTTTTAACTCATTAAACAAATTCTGAGTCTCTTTTGCATTAACCAAGCTAAACTCCCATAGAGTCAGTGGTACATACCTGTTTCACTGCATTTCCAAATTCTGCTTAAAGGCACACTTACAAATGGATCCTAATGTGGAGAATCCCTGTACACTGTAGAATAGAACTTGGCAATCACCACACATATATTTTCACCCAGGTGATGTGACTCATATGGACTTTATGACACAGGGTGGAACTGTCCCTATGCGTTTCCAAGACTGCAAATCAATATGGGAGTGGGAAGCCTCATCTTTCTCCCATGGAAATGCTGACGGTTACAAATTGCTGACCTTGTGGTTAGCAGCCCAACTTGTAACCACGACATCACCAGGGACCCTTACACATACAGATGCAAAATGGCTTCAGTGTTTTAATCGAAATTTAACTGACCATAGAGCACAGCATAAATGGTTAAATACTCAACTAACTACTAGGTGAAGCACAAGATTCAAACTCACTTCAGGGAACCATAGAAGATGTCCTGATGATTTTGGTCTGAAAATTTGCAACCTTTAAGATCCTGTGGTAGAGTTCAACTACAAAACAACTAACAGCAACCCTATAGATAATTGAATCAAATAGATATCTTTACAATACTAGGTCTTCCAATCCAGAAAGAATGTTTAATTTGTTTAGTTCTTTATAAAGACCTATCAAAATTATCTAAACTTTTGTGTGGTATAAAATTCACAAATATTTAATCAAATCTGAAAATTTTTACCTTAACAATGCATTCCTGGTATACGGAAATATAAGTGTATTCTGTTACACTACAAATGTCAGCTATTAATTCTAGTAATTTCCCCTATAATTTGGATTTTCTATAAGCACAGTACAAAGATAAATTGTACATAGTACAATTGTGCAAACAGATGAAGGGGATATTACACAGTTTAAAATCAGGAAAGGTGGGGCTGAGCCCCAGTGGTGTAGTGGTTGTACACGGGATGTGGCCTACTGGGATGAAGGTTCAATTCCAGCTCCATAGGAGCAAAGGCTGGGCCTCCTACTCCCACCACCAGAGGGCAAAAAAAACCCACAAAGACCAAAAAAACCAAAGACCAAAAAAAAAAAATCAGGAAATGTATTGTAATGATTGCGTCTTATGTCAACTAGACACCGCTGGATAAAGGTGGGAGTGGAACTCATGGCCTCATTGGTATCATAAGCCCTTGTGCATAGAAGAAGGAGATGTGGGAGAATCAAATTCTTGTTAGCCCTTCACCTTTTGCGAGAGCTATATCTTACTTCTGGTTTCTTATTGCTCTACTGTTGTGTGCCCACCTGCTGGTGCTGGAGCCATCAGGAGACTACCAAAAGTAGATGTATTGAGTGAATTTGAACCTCTGTATCTATCAGTTTATGACCCACTCCTACCCCATGTCTCTGCTTTGTTATCCTACAACCTATTCATCAACCTGGCTTGAATCAGACTGGATGTAACTTAATTTCTATATATGTAGATCATTTCTTGACATAAACCTCTTTCTAATACAGCCCATACAAACATCATTATTTCTTTAAGAAAACCCAACATAAAACAGGTCTGCATCAGGGTTTCATCCTTTCACTCTATTCAGTCTGACTGTTGAGCAAATAATCAGAGAAGCTGGCTTATGTTGAGAAGAATTCAGCATTAGAATTGGATAAAGACTTATTAGCAACAATAGATATGCAGATATGACACAACCTTGCATGCTAAAATAAAGGAGGGCTTGAATCACTTGCTGATGAAGATCAAGGATTTTGGCCTTTAAATATGGAATACAACTCAAAATAATGTGTGCCCACCTTCCTGACATGATCACTGAAGACAAATGTGTGCATGAGCAAATGTGGTGAAGAAAGATGATGGTGCCGGCTATCAAAAGATATAGCATCTGGGGTCTGAAAAGTTTGAAGTTAAACAAGTAGCCATTTAGCTCAAAAGCAACAAAGCCCACATGGAAGAAGCACACCATCCTGCGTGACCATGAGGTATCAGGCATTAAAGAATGGAAAATCATATCATTGTAAATGAGGGGGAGTGCAGATTGGAGACCCAAAGCCCATGTGTAGGGAACTGGACAGCCCCTTACAGAAGAGTCGTGGAGAGGAAATAAGCCAGTCTTTGTGCAGTGTAGTATTGATGTAGCTTACAACGTTCCTCTAATTCTTAAATGCTTCTGTCCCCCACCCCGTCTAGGCCCCCTTATCACGATCCCAATTCTACCTTAAAAATCAGGCTACACCAGAAGATGTATAGGATAGGAACCAGAAACATAGGGAATTCAGGAGAAAGGATCCCTTCAGGATCCGTGGTGAGCATGGCAATATCAGAGAGGGGAAGGAAGGTGAAGTAGAAAGGGGAAACCAATTGCTGGGTCCCTGGAATATGGAAAACAGGAAACTGGGAGAAGGGAGACATTGGACAGTGTACTATATGACAAAATAATAATAATAATAATTTATAAATTATCAAGGGTTCATGAGGGAGGAGGGAGCAAAGACAGAGGGGGGGAAATGAGGAGTTGATACCAAGAGCTTAAGGAGAAAGCCAATGTTTTGAGAATGATGAGGGCAACAAATGTACAAATAGATTGCTTGTGACAAGGGTTGTAATACAATGGATGGATAGATGGATGGTGATAACAGTTGTACAAGCCCCCAATAAAGTGATTTTAAAAAGAAAAAGAAAAGAAGAAAATAAAATTCTCATAAACGGAACAGTAGGCAACATCATGCTAAATGGAGAAAGGATTGAAGTGGACAAGGGTTTTATCTTGCTCAAATCTCAATTCATGCTCATGGAAGCAGCAGTTAAGAGGTCAAATGACACATTGCATTGTGCAAATCTACTGAGGAGCTATCTTTAAAGTGTTGAAAAGCCTAGATACTACTTTGAAGACTAAGATGCACATTACACAAGTAATCGTATTTCCAATTGCCCCCTGCGCACATGAAACATAAGCGTGTTGGACATTGAATAAGGAAGATTGAGAAATAAGAGAAGAATAATGACAATACCACGGACGGCCAAAATAAACAAACAAACCTGTCTTTAGAAGAAGCAGAGCCAGAAGCTCCTTGGAAGCAAAGGTAGCAAGACATTGTCGCATGTATTTTGGACAGGTTTTCAGTGCTTGGAAAAGGGTGTCATCCTTGGTACAGTAACAGCAGTGAAAAAGAGGAAGGCCTTCCACAAGATGCATTTACACAGCAGAATATACACCATCGAGCTGCTACAGGGGAACAATTGTGAGAATGGCATCAGACTGGGCAGAGTGTAGTGCTGCTTGTAGTTCAAAGGGTCACCATGAGGGAGAACCAACTGGAAGACACCTCACCACCACAATAGGGATAGTCATATTGTCTGCTGAATAAAAGTACGCGTTTCAAAATGTTTATATAGAAACGTCATCCTCTTTCTATTCCACCTCGGACCTCCTTTTGTAGCCTTCTCTTACTTTTTCCTTCAAAAGTTCTATCCTTTTATTTTCATTGATTTTTCACACTTTTTTTTTACATTGGTCAGATTAAATGCGGATTAGAAGTAGCAAAGTCTACGTTGTTTTCAGTCTCCAAGGGAAAACTTCCAAGAACTAATTATTTTAATGGATGTTCAGTATACCTTTCTTAGAAATAATTCATTATCAGATTAATAGTTAAAGAGGTTCTATTTTATTCTTACTTTTGTAACAGTTTAAAATCACAAATGGGGGTATAGTTTTGCTACATAACCTTTATGTATCTATTAAAATAAAATATTATATGAAATTTAAAAGAAAGTTTTCTCTTTCTTTTCTGCTTGTAATGATGAAAATTTCAAAGACTCATCTATTTTTAAAATAATCTGGTTTTATTTTTTATTATCAACATATAGACAGCTTCAAAGACTGAGACTACTCATATTTTTGCCTCACATTCTGAAATTGTTAGGATGTTGCTATATTTGTTCTACTATATAACCATATATGTCAGTTACTTAATTTTATGTCAACTTAAACATATATGAAGATGTTGGAGTGGTATTCAACCTGTTAAAGAGGGCACGGTCTGATGGAGCCTCCTTGTGGGCATGGCCTTCTCATAAGGAGGGTTCAGAGAATCTGCCATTCTCTGTGTTCACCTTTCTCCTTGTTGGCCACCTTGAGAACGACTGGAACCTTGCCATGTTTTTCACCAGCCTTGTACAAAAAAGAGCTTAGAATCTGTTTATAAAATGATGTCTTGACATAGGAGGGAGATCATGGAGTTTACATTGGATGCAAAGGGATAGTGGTAACACATTGGGCTGTTAACGGCATTAGGCTGTTAACGGAAAGGTTGACAGTTCAAACCTAATAACCGCTTTAGAGAGAATGCTGGGGCTGTTTGCTCCTATAAAAGTTGAGTCTTATAAACCCTAATGAGTGTGCTCCTCATTCCTATAGGGCGAAAGAGTTTGAATTGATTCAATGGCAGTGGAGCGGTTGTATCAGGGAGTGTGTTAGGGGTTTCCATGTGGCTTCTCTAGCTCCCAGGATTCTGGCTACATCAGGGTAGCTTCATTTGGCTTCTTGTCATAAATGTGTCAAGCCAAGAGAGTGTCTCCCGCCACCAAGCATGAAATATCACAGTTTCCAGAATCCTCAAGAGAAAGCCATACCCACACGGAAGCCTCATTGGATATGATCAGACTGACAGCTTCCACTTCACCCCTTCACTCTGAATCCTCAAATTGACAACAGATTATGTAACTATCACAGACAGCGATCCTTCTCATCTCCTGAGAAAAAAGGAAGAGAAACAAAGTAGAGAAGTCGAGAACACAATTTTTGGAAGCAAAATAGTCTCTGCTCCTACAAGTCATCAAACATTTTCTCAAGTGGACTATTTACAAGAGGTGTTACAATGCAGATGAAAGTATTTACAAGTTATTAACAGATGTCTGTATTGTAAGAACATGCCATGAAACAGATGACATACTCAAACATGTGTATTGAAAAAAGGTTAATGAGTGCACTTTCATTTAAATAATAATAATCACAGGATTAAAGGAAAGGAAAACTGATGTGACAATGGAGCACCCTGGCATAGAAATAATAGGGAGTCAGTGCCAGCAGGAACTGAAAAGACAAGGGAGAGAATGGTCAGCAGGACTCTCAGAATTCTACATAGTTTTCTCTGTAGAAGAAGTCCAAACAACAGGGAATAAAGGCCTTCGATTAAGAATGCAACCTCTTATCACCTGGTTACTTGAGAACTAAGTACCATACTATTTCCCTCATAGTTCCGTCCATCAGCCTCGATTTCTGTTCATGTCTTCCATTTGCAAGTCCAACAGGAAACCAAGGGTTGGGGGAGCCCAGTTGACACAATTCATAGAGTTCATCCACTCTGTATCAAGATCTGCATCATGAGAAGACACCTGGTGTGTAAGGCCACGAATAGCTAGCCCAAATACCTATAAATGCATTTTAATTTGACCGAAACCTAAAATCCTCAGATTCTGTGAAAGGCTAACCTATCACATTTGTAAGGAATTTGGCACACTCTTGAAAATTGACATGTCAAGGCTTGGGTGAAGAGTTGGAATATAGACACAGATATCTATAAATCAGGCATTCCTTGAAATTTGTTATAACTTGGTCACAGAGGTTAAGTAAACCTCTCCTAGTAGAAAAAGCCTAAGTTTCCTTTGCTCACGGCTTCTTTGACTCTTGCATATTATTCTAACGTTCTTAGGATGGACCATCAGCCAGTTGCCTTCAACTCTTTTCTTATCTCAGGCAGTCACTTAGACTCTGGGATCTGTACTGTCTTGGCCAGAGGAAAAGAGACCCAGTGCCGGGTGCCAGGGGCATACTGATAATTTAACATTATGAAACACCCATTCCTTCCCTGGAAGGCTTCACTGAGAAGATTTCACAGACAGCACCATATGTCAGTGACAACCACAATCTTCAGTCAATGATGTAGAGAAACAAGTGGAAAAACTACTCATGTCTTATGTTTCTACTGTAAAATCTGTGCTTTACCAGTAATAGGTATACCTAAAATAAAAATGTTTCTGTCTGTCCTTTTTCGTGTTATTTCAAATTTTGACTGGCAGTCAATAGTAATATAATCCAGATATTCAAAGCAATTTTATACTGCCTTCTGTCATAAATCAAAATGTTCCATTAACTACACAAATTCTCAATAACATAAATCAACCCACACTAAGTAAATCACAGTTAGTGGAAACCAAATTGTAATTCCATAAAAGTGATTAAGTGCTGGCAAGATTTAGTGAGATATATCATCTCCAGTGGGAAAGCATGATTATTCAATAGCTAGCTGCATGTTTTATTTTAGACTGGCTAATTTCCTTAGTTATTTTCATGAAAAATATTTAAAGAAATGCATATCACATATAATTTTCTATTTTTTCTTATGTTGGAATGGTTTTGTTAGAGCCCCCTCATTTGAGCCAACTTTGAAAGAGGGCTGACTGACTTCGTAAATTTGAAAACTTTGATAATGTATCTACCCTAAGATAGAAATAACCTTTCTGTCAGTAGAGTTAAACATTTCTAGATGATAAAATTCATCCTCTCATATATGTTATAAATGCTAATCGATTGTTTTGTTATTCTGTCTAAAGATAGAAACAGTATCTCTCCCATCCCCCATAATTTTGTCATCTCATTGAAGCATGGCAAGGTTAAAGATAGATATTATTTAACTCTCATTTAATTTCTTATTTATTAACTACTCAGTTGGGGAGAAAGGAGTCTTTCTAAGGCAGTGGTTAAGTGCTCAATGGTTAACCCCAAAGATTGGCAGTTAGAAACTCCCCTACTCTGCAAGGGCAAGACATGGTGGTCTACTTCAATAAGGAAAAGATAACAGCCTTGGAAATGATACAGAGCAGTTATAGCAAGCACTGAGGTTGTCTGATCATTGCATTCTTGTGAACACCTGCAACTTCATCACATAGATTACTGCTTGCTGTTGTTAAATGCCATAGAGTTTATTCTGATCCAGAGTGATACGATACACAACAGAATGAGACACTACTTGGTTCTGCAGGGTCCTCACAACTGTTCCTAATTTCCTATCTCAGGGGTTTCTTAATTGATCTCCTAACTTTATGTTTGATGTTGCCATTCTATTATTCCCCCTAAAAAGGGAAAGCAATCAACTAAAACTGCAAAATAAATCATCAAATACTCCAAGTTAACACTGAAAGGTTTTCCATCAAAAGTAGTTGTCTCAAATTCTACATCCTCTGGTGACTTCTCTAACTTCAGCCCTCACTGCACTTCCAGTTGCTCAGTTTACTTCTCTTACAGGTACCTCCTTGATGCTCTTTAATCCGATCAAGTGTCCTCCAACCTAGCCCAAACCAGCTTGTGCTTAGTGGTCTTCCCTCTCCAAATACTCACCCTGTTGTCTCCCTTACCTCATTCAAATCCTGCTCCAACATCATTTCATCAAAACTGATCCTTAATCATATTGAATTAGTAGCTTACATCACTATAAGGAGAACTTGTGTTTAAAAACTTGGTTGCTAACAAACTGCTGGCAGTTTAAATCCTCCAATTGCTCCACAGGAGAAAGATCTGTAATCAGTTCCTATAATGATTAAAGTCTCTGAAACTCTCAAGACAGTGCTACCCTGACATATATGGTAGCGATAGGACTTATTGAAACACAGTATCATTTTTTTGTGCTAAGTATTATTTTTTAACAGTCTTTAATGTTGGTTGTTCTGTTAAGTGCCATCCAGTCAGTTCTGACCCTGGCCTTAGTTAGGTAAAACAGAAGGAAACACCACCCACCCCTGCACCATCTTCACGATTGTTCCTCTGAGTACATTGGTACAGCCACTGTGTCACCCACCTCATGGAAGGCTTTTCCAGTTTTCAATGGCCTTCTTGTAACAGAACATGTTGTCCTTCTCCTAGGACTGGACACTCCCGACAACATAACGATGTTCAAAGTATGTAAGAGGAAGGCTCCCCATCTTGCCTCTGGGGAGCACTCTGTCCATATTTCTCCCAAGATAGATTAATTTGTCCTTTGAGCAGTTAATGATACTTTCAATATTCTTTTCCAGCAGCACAATTCAAATGCGTCTATTCTTCTTCAGTTTTTCTCCTTCGATATCCAACTCTCATGTGCATATAAAGCAACTGAAAATGCCATGACTGGAGTCAAGCAGGCCTTACTTTGCAGCATAATGGCCTTTTTTCCCTCCACATCCTTAAGAGACCTTGACAGCAGATTTATGTAATACGGAATGCCTTTTTATCCCCTGACGGCTTCTCCCATGGGCATTGATGGTGGACCCAAGCAAAACAAAATCTTGACGTCAACCCTTTCTCCATTGGTCATGATGATATTGATTTTGAGGATTTGGGGGGGGGCAGTTCTTTAGATTCAGCTGTAATCCATACTCAAGGCTACAATTCTTGATCTTCATCAATAAAGGTTTCCATTACTCCTTACGTTCAGCAAGCAAGCTTATGGCATCTGCTCAGCCATTCTAAGTTTAATTTAGTTTTTTTAATCTTAAAAGTTGCATATGTTAGAGGACATCAAACACCTTACATAGAAATTCCATTATCTGTTAATTCTAATTTTCTGAAAACTTTAAAAAATATCCTTCATATGTGAGTGCTGATTTACCTAGTTTGTTTATTGTCTCTCTCTCTCTCTCATCCAGTGGTACACATTTTCCATGTAAGCACTTTTATTTGATTGCAGCATAAGTAAGTTTTGTCACAGTGTGGATTCATTAACTGTTAAATTAGTTCATATGAATTATTGCAATTGAAATTATTGAAATGCATTTACTAAAATTGCAACATCTCATTTATTATATTCTAGTAGATATTAAGAGGTATTATTCTGAATCCCACATCAGGTCCAGTAATCTTATACCACCAGCTGTTCTAAGAGAGAAAAATGAAGGTTTTTTATGCCCATAAAGAATTATCCTTTCAGAGGGCTGAGCCCAGGTGGCGTAGTGGTTGTGCGCAGGACTGCGGCCCACTGGGACGGAGGTTCAATTCCAGCAGTGGGGCTGGGCCTTCTACTCCCACCACCGGAGAGCAGTGATGCCCCCCCCCCAAAAAAAAAGAATTATCCTTTCAAAAACCTATGGGAGCAATTCTACTCTGTCCCATGGGGGTGCTATGCATTAGAATTGACCGTATGGCCCTGAGTTTGCTTGTTTAGCTTCTCGTTGAAGATGCTGTAGAGTGCTGTCCAACTTGAACATGGGAGTTCCTGCTTTATGACTTACCTTTCAGGAGGCTTCATATGTTAAAATTTTTCTAAATTCCTTTTAATGCCTGTAATTGAGGACAGAAATGCCATTTATTGGCAGTTGCCAGTAAGGGTCAAGACCAAATTTAATGTGGATTCTAGTCATTCATAATTTCTGATATTTTAATCATCCTATCACTGCTATCTGTGGTATCAGACATTTCACAGAACTCTGGAACTAGCACCTTTGAGAATGTCTGAGGATCTTGTGGCTAGGTCCTATGTCCATGTGGATGTTCTACAAAACATTATTCATTTTGTGGAAGTATATGCGATTTGGGCTGCCAGAATAATTGTAACCCATGGATTTTACATGACATTTTGTGGGACACAGAGCAAGTTTAGAACTCTGGGCTACCAACATTCCTTTGAGAAACAACCCTTGGAATTAAGCTTCTGTGTGAACTCGTGAGGTTTTTTTTCACCTCTCTGTGCCCAAGCTATGGGGCTACATACTTATAGTATTTAGCTGTAGTAAGGATGGAAGCAAATATTCTTTATTTAACCTGTAGCCTCTGTTTCTAGTACCTGAGTCATCATTTCCTACTCCATACCCTTAGGTGTTCTCTGAAAAATCTTTACAACCCAAAGCTTTAGGGTTGTTTATAAAGACGTCCTCTCTTGCCTCAAACAATGCTGGTGGTAACCCCATTCTCCCTTGGGTTGGTGGTGAATCATGTTGAGATGAGCACTTTGGGCTCCAGCAGACCAACTCTTCTCATTTTTTCCAGGTGCTTCTCACCTACGCTGTCAACTGGGTGTGCAAAGCCAAACATGATTAAAGTCTAGAACCATAGTTGTAGCTTTCTAAGGCATTTACACATTTATGAAATGCTCTGAATGTCCTTTGTGCTATGAAATTCAGAACAGTAAATCAGGGTAACTAGGAAATAAATGATCATTCCCATTTTCCTGCATAGTCAGGGAAAAGTTAGTATTTGTGTGTGTCATCAATGAAGACATGTAATAGTCTTTGAGAGGATTATTAGAAGCCATTATTCAGAGATGTTACAAAGGATGGTGCAGAGTCAGGAGTGGTGAAGCAGCCAGCATTCAATAAGTGAGATTGTGGGATTGCAGCATCTTGAGAAGATCTATATAGTTGTTTACACAAGCCAGACCTAGGGAATCTAGGCATTGTGAATAATAACACTGCTTCTATTTTCTCATGTTGTTCTTAATCAAATAAGTCAGGAATTTGGCAGTTAAAGAACACAACGCGACCCTAACCAAAGGGCCTGTTACATGGACACTGAAAAGAATTTTAAGGTATAATAATGTGGGAAAAAATGTAAACACCTCCTCTCTGAACATTCTTCTAAGTTTTTATAGAGAAATCAATATACTTTAAATGGACCTATGGATTTTATAATGCATTACTAAATCAATTTGTTTTTCTAGAAAGGGGTCCTTCAAAAACATTGTTCATGGCCCCACAAACTCTAGGGAGAGCTATGATGACCTGACGGTACAGTGGATTGCACATTGAGCTGTTACCTGCAAGGTCAGCAGTTCTAAACTGCCAGTCACTCCAGGGGAGCAGGAGGAAGTTTTCAATTCCATAAAGAGTTATGAGAAATCCACCAGGGAAATTCTACCCTGTTTTATCTAAGGAATGAACCCAATAGTCCTGAACTTTTCATGGTTGGTTTGTTAAGATTCTATAGACCTATTAAGCCATGTGGGACTTTCTTTATGATGAGAGATACAAGATCCATTAACTTGATATTTACCTTAGGTCATTAGACTCCTATAAACTTCAGCTGCATTTTAGGGCCCCAAAGTTGTATAAAATTTATTTCTTACATACAGGCAACATATGTCTCAAAGTTTAAACTAATGCACCAGGTACTGCTCACAGATGTTATTAAAATGATAAATATAGGGTAGCAGCAAGATGTTCTGCAGAATGTCAAGAGCATCATATATAGTAGGGTCATTACGTACAGTATTGTAATAAGGACACTCCAGGAGCAAGACTGGGTAGCTCCCATGACCACCAGAGGGCAGTGATGCACTCCCCCCCCCCAAAAAAAATAGGGACAAGGAGAGTTAACCTTGACTTGAGGCAAAATTGTGAAAAACTACTATCCTGACCAAATGGACAATACAAAGGAGAAGAAATTTCAATTCAATAACCACATAATAAATGCTGGAGGTGATATTAATATGTTCCAATAAACACACAATGTAATACAGAACAAGTACAATTGGGGTGTAACTTGGTTATGTTAATAGTAGCTCATTTATACCTCTCATGATCCTTTCTCTTTGGCATAAATTTTATAAGTGAATTGAAAGAAATTATAAAATATACTATTATCCTTGCAAGTGCTCAGCAATTGAATGTAGCACTAAACTTTGTAATTACATTGCTGGTGTGGTATTGCTTTGCATGTACTACTGGCTTGACTATGTGTACCTTGAGGGCAGAGGAGTTAAGAAAATTAGAACTGCCTTAATTCAGGAAACTATAACTAAGTTTTTAACCTAAAAAATTAAAGCTGGTTCAGCGACCCTAACTTTGCACAAAAGGAGGGTTATATATATTCAATCATCTATGAAAGGACCGGAATCATTACCATGAGTTCATGCATGTTTTGGGTTCATTGGAAAATGGATTTGTGTTAGGTCTTTATCATCTGAATTTTGTAACCCCACATCTAATCAGTTAGACAAAATGACAATTTGTTTCCCATGGTATAAGTGACAACTTAGAATTTAAAGCTAGCATACTTTAAAACAGATAATTCTATCCTTTAATGTTCATACATTTGAGTAAATGGTTGTAGGTTTCTTTGTGGAAAAATTGGAATAATATTTATTTCATTGATATCACAAAGGCCTTCCATAAGAGACCCTAGCTTAGTTCTCAAATGGATTGTAAATTTCCCTGAATCACATGTGATGTGTCCAAGGGTTAATGATTTTTCATATGACTTCAGACATGAGCTCATTAATAATTTTTGAATTTTTTCTTATAATGTGAATTAGTAAATACTATTGTTGACTATACACTCACCTTGTTCTATGGACATTATCTCTATGCCAAATAGATGGATTCTAACAGGTCAAATGCCACAAATCTACATTTACTGCAGACTAGTAATTATCATACACACACACTGCTTGCTTTTGGTTATAATTTCTGAAATGTGGACTTTGATAATCTGGAATTTGATCAGCTCCACTGATTCCAAGGAATCTAACTCTATGCAAAATTTACTTTAATCAGTAACAAGCTCTGAACTAGCTACCATAAAGCTTCCCTAGAACACTGGTAACTCCATCAATATTGCTTTAGCGAAGAGAAGTTTTTCTGGTCTCTTGACAGGACATAATCAGATACTTCATTCTCAAATTACACATAGTATGAATATCTAACTTCTTGTGCCTTCTGACACATTTCTCAATACTCTACAAGTGAGATCCAACAAAACTCCGTAATAGCATACAGCATCAGGTCGAGATTTTAAAAGGTCATATAATTCTACATTTAGGATTATCTCAAGTTTGGCAGGGCATTACCTTTGGAGTCACGGGAGATTGTTCTTATACCAATGAAGTCTTCCCCATCTCATCTCATATATTGTCTATTTCACCATTTTGACAGTCTTGCAATCCAGTCTTATCATGCACCTTTTATTTTTCCTATTTGAGATGATCCAGTTTCTGCTTCTCTTTTTACATATACAATGGAGCTTTTAATGAAATTGAAAGGTAATGCCACTTTTCCAAGAATTATTTAAAGCTCCCTCTTATGCATCATTCAGGCTGTGAAGACATCTGACCCTGGCTATTGTCTAGTGGAGGATTGTGGTAGTTACATAATCTGATGTCAATTGGGGACTTGAGAGGAACAGAGTGAAGGAGTGGAGTCTTGTCTTTCAATCTGGTCATAACCAATGAGGCCTCTGTGTTGACACAACCTTTGCCTGAGAATTCTGGGAACTCCTGTATTTCCTCCTTAGAAGCAGGAGATATTTCTCTCTCCTCACTCACTGAGACACACTCTACTGAAAAGACACATTTCACTATGCCCTGTGAGCTGCAGAAAACATACACACCTACTGATGCAGCCAGACCACTGACGTCAGAGAAGCCATGTAGAGACCCTGGTTTACAATGCCGTATTCACAAGACTTCCAACCCACTGGCCTTTGATCCTCCTGCATTTGGCATCATTGCATGTATTTGGTGAATATTAGGAGGATTTTATAGATTGGTATCAGCCACATGGGCTAATATTTGACTCGTGAGCTTTATCTGGACTGGGCTGGGACATTTTCTCAATATTCTATTGTTCTTATATCTAAACCCATTTCTTATATACATATGAGTGTCTATGAATTTGTTTCTCTAGTCTATAACACAGGTATTTTAAACAATTCTTCTTAGAATGCACCACTGATTAATCCCTGTAAATAAGGTTTAATATTTAATTATCAATTACTCCACCTCCTGGTTGAAGGATAACTCCCTCAAACTTGCCTGGATTTGAGGATGAAAAATGAATATTTTATTTGTCTTGGAAAAGGAGTCTGAATAATAAGGAATCTGTAATTGGCTTCTCACCCAAAGGCTAGTGGTTTGAATCCACTCAATGACTCTCTATTGTCTCAAACCCAACACTTTACTTTTCCTTAATTCTATGTTTCCTCTATGTCCTTATATTCATTGCAATGGCAACACAGAACTCACAGACAAGATTCATGATTAAAGAGTCTATTAAGAAGTTATCAGGTTATCCGGATGCAGTTGAACTGGGAGTTTTACAAAGTTCTTTCCTAGCTGCTAGTACATTATCAAAGGGGCGCCATGCCACTGTAAGCCTCAACCAAAAGTTTTCAGCTCAAGCTTCATGGGTGAGCTTAACCCAGTGCTCTAATTAAGTCCGGAGGCACGAAAACCACAGCCCTCTAATTAGTAACCACCTGAAAGCGCAAGGTGCTACCTCCAGGGGTCAGCAAGGCCAGTTCCCCCACTTACATATCCAGATACATCACAAGCCAAAAGCCAGCTTCTGCCCCCAAGCATCCAGCTTTACCTGATATGTGACCTGGGAAGCCCACCACTCTGTTTCGTGCTCTAGTTCCTGATTCTGCTGCTGTTCCGCTGATGTCACAGCTGTCTTCTGAATCCAGGTGGGTCACTGGAGAGTGATCTCTGGGTTCAGAGGATAGGGTCCACTCTTGTCTGCTGCTAGTAGAGAGAATTAATCTCCTCTCCTACTTCTCAGAGGGCACATTTTTAAACTGATAAGAAGAGATACTACACTTGATCTTAGCCAAAAGGCTGAGAAGCGATATCAGAGGGCACATTTGATATTCAGCAGGATGACATACTGGGGAATCCAGTTTACAATTACTCACAGGTGAATCCTATCAGCTCCTGATGCACAGAAAAAGTTTGTTTGGTGGGAATTGGGTATTTTGGCTAGTAGAGTCACATTAACTAATTCACTGCCTACCCCCACTTTGACCCCCAATCTCTGAGAAAGAAAAATCTTGGCCAACTGCCTACATCATGTCTGTAGCACTGCATCCAATGTTCAAGTAGTTTGACATGTAAATATTTCTAAACTTTCAAAATACCAGTAGTTTTCAATTTTATAAAAACATTTTACAAAAACAGAAAAGGATAGTTATCAAATATATTTTGTGATGCTACTTTAACCTTTTAAAATATCAGAAAAGAATAAGGAATAGGGCTGAGCCCTGGTGGCATAAGTGGTTGAGTGCGGGACTGCGGCCTGCAGGCATGGAGGTTCAAATCCAACAGCTGCTCTCAGGAACAGCGCTGGGTAGCTTCCATGACCACCAGAGGACAGTGATGCCCCCAACCCCCCCAAAAATAAATAAGAACAAGTAATATAAAAGACCTTAGGAGCACAGATAAAAAATTCTGAAGCGAACACCTCTCACTCTCTCTCTCACTACTACTGACTCATAGGGGCTCCATGTGGTTTTCTGAGACAATAACTGTTTATGGGAGGAGAAATCCCCATCTTTCTCCCACAGAGAAGTTAGTTCTGAACTGCAGCCCATTCTGATCACAGTCCAACAAAGAATGACACCATCAGGGCTGGCTGGAAGTTAACCACATGCAAAGAAAAACTTGGGGAAGGAAAGACTACTTAATGAACAAGCATATTTGTGGCTGCTATAAATGAACAACATTAAAAATATTGAGAAGTATTCTTCCAAATATTAACAAAATAAAGACAAATTACTTAATCATTTTAATTAACAGAAAAAATTCACTAACATGCATTTGAGTTTATGATAAAGACATTTTCCAACAATAAAAATAGAAGATAAATTATTTAACCTGATAAAATTACTAGGTCAAACCACAGGAAACATGGTACTAGTTGATATTTTAGAAAAATATCATTAATGAAAAATAAAATTATTATAATGCTTTTAAATATTTTACTGGAAGTCACAGTTATCACCTCAATGACAACATATAAAGAAATAAGTATATTGTAAATTGAAACACATTCCTTTTATTTGAAAATTATAAGACTACCATGCAATCTTAGGTTTTCCATAAATTGCAAGGATGAATCATTTTATTCATACGGGGTTTTTATTTGTTTAGAACTATTTAAATATACTGAGAATGACCAGTAAGAAAATGCAATTGGACAAAAATTGCTACTGCCAAGAATAAATATTTTATAGAAATAATCCATAAGACATAAAGAGGATGTTTATAAAACACCATTGAAGAAAATATATCATTAAAGAACTTTATAATATACTAGATTAAATGGAAAGGTGTTGCATGTTCATGAACAGATGAGACAATTTATAAAAGATGTTTTTAACATGATTTTTTCAGTTTTTTTCACGTTATGTTATAAATTTACTGTAATTACAATCAGTGATCACAAACACCTTTTGAATAAACAACTATTCTAAAATTAATTCACAAATTAAAGTTTTAATAATCAAGCAGATGAATAGCAACTTAATATGATTAGCCATGCTAGATATTGAAACTATAGAGTGGCTGAGGTATAGATATACAAAATTTATAGATTAGAATAGACATTTAAGAGATTAAAGGGGATACATATGTATGTGTATATGTGTATGCACATGTACATACATATGTTTTTACACACATTCACACAGAGAAATACTTATTATATGACCTAAGCTGCATTTTCGACCAATAGGTAATGATGAACTCTTTAGGGAATTATGTTGCAATAATTGGATTTTCACATTTAAAATGTCATTAACAATATACTTCATATTGTCCTGAAGCACTTCATATACTTCCAAATTCTCATTTATCTTTCACTTTTTGTATTGTGGTGACTTGTTGTCATGATGCTGGAATTTTTTCATTGGTGTTGTAAATACTAACAAGCTCACATGTTCAATGGTGCATCTAGATGAAGAAGAGTCCAGAAAGAAAGAAGAGTTCACTTCTTAGCCACTGAAAAAATTAGGCACTAAAAACCTTATGAATAGCAACGGAATAGTATCTGGCATTTTGCCAAATGATGCACCCCTAGTTTGGAAAGAAATTAAATTTAACTACTTCCTCAAAGTTGAGTAGACCTTAATGCTATAAATATGTGGTTCTCAACCTTCCTAATTCCACAATCCTTTAACACAGTTCCTCATGTTGTGGTGACACACTCCCAACCATAAAAGTATTTTTGTTGCCACTTCATAACTGTAATTTTGCTACTGTTATGAGTTGGGCAACCCGAAAAAGGGTTGTTCGACCTTCAAAGAGGTTGTGACCCACAGGTGGAGGACTGCTGATGTAAATGAAAGAAAAGCTTTGGGGACCTTCATTTGCTGATGGAGCATGACTCATAATGAGAAGAGACAGCTGCCAAAATCCATTAATTATCAGAACATTGAAAGTATGAATCTAGGAAAATACGAAGCTGTCAAAGTATTAGTGAACTGTTGGGTGTACATATATATGCTTATGTGGTCAAGTTGGCTCATTGGATTGTTTACTTCTTCTATTTCTTCATTGCATTTCTTTCTAGTTGTGTTGTTCATATAAAGAGGGTAATATGGACTCCTAAGATTTCTGTGGTTGTCTATTTCTTATTTGAATTGTATAAGAGCTTGATATATTATGTTGAGATATTTTATTGGGTCCATAGTTATTTGTTATGGTTATATTCTCTTGTATAACTGATATTTTAATCATTTTGTCTTTTTTATATTATTCTAGGTTTGACTTAATGTCTGTTTTATCAGAAATAAATATTGTCCCTCCAACTCATATTTAATTGCATTAGCTTGATTTTTCCATAGTTCTTTTTTTATTCTATTTCCAATTTTTTCTTGGTTATTGCCTATTGGTGAGTCTTGATTTCTCATCCATTCTGTTAAAGCATTTGCATGCAGTGTGATTATTGGTAGACATGAACTTAATGCTCTCATTTTGCTGTGTGTGTGCACTTTGTGGAGTCTGATGATTTCTCTGGTCTACATAATTTTCTGTGCTGAGTTACTTCTTCGTATTTTCTTGCCCTTTTTTCATTTCTAATGCTAAATCATTTATTAAATCCTTATAATTTTCCTTTTTAAATTTTGTTTATTTTCTGTTGGGCAACACTGTAATTTATTAATCTTTTCCCATGTGTAAAACACTTCTGTTCACTTGCTCATGCAGTTCCCATCTTCCACATATTCACATGGACCACCAAGCAGGAATGAGTTTTAGTACATGGGTTGATAAAGTGTTTATTTAACTTGTTGGATAACAGAACACCAGTTCTACTGCAGAATAATCCGATGACATTGGTAAAAGTGAGAATACCTAAAATGAAAAGAAGCTAAGAGCCAATTATGTGGGCATGGCCAAATCACCCAGCACAACCCTGGGTCCTTGTCCTCCTATCAAAAAAAGGATCCTAAAAAGCAGAAGTGCTCTAACTTAAGAGATGACATGGTGATTGAAGGAATCCACACATGTGATGTCATTCTATCTGCTGCAATTCATCAGGAGCACGATGCTTCCCATCTGCCAGCTGAGAAGAGTCACAGGACTAGTTCTGTAGCTGGCCCTCTCCAGCTCCAACCTTCACCCAGGCTCTGGCCCTGGCCCTGTCCCCCCCACAGACTTTATCTCCTGTGAAACAGCTGCATGTGGGACCCGAAAGCATCTGAAAAGAAGAGTTGAGAGGCTGCTTTGAAAGTATCTGGATCAGATGTACTGAGGCAGAAGGAGGAAGGTTCTGAGGGGTGGGAATGGGGAGTTAGGGGCAGCCCTAGAGGGGCTCACATGATAGGCTGTAAAAAGATCTCAGGTCTGTGTGGGCTTAGGCAGATCACTTAACTTCCCTGGTCTTTCCCGTCAAGGCACGGAAGGAAATAGTGTTAATCTCAGTTGACTAAAGAAACAAAGTCACAGAAACCCATATGTATATAAGAAAGAGCTTTATATAAAAGAGCAATTGTTTATTGAGAAAACATCCCAGTCTCGTCCAGATCAATTCCATATTCCCAATTTTAGCCCATATGTCTGATACCAATCTGTAAAATTCTCTTCAGACTCATGGAACACATGCAATGACTGAATGCAAAGATCACAGGCCAGTTGGTGGAAAGTCCTGTGGATCCAATAACTGTGGAAGTATCTCAGTGCTGGTGTGGGAACTTCTGTCTTCCTCCCTGGAAGTGGAAGACACACCCTGCTTCACCTTCCTGCTGACAGCACACATGGAGCCATGCTAATGGAAGGCAGAGCCTTGAAGATGGAGTTCCCAGAATCCTCAGGAGAAGGCCATGCCCACACAGAGGCCTATTGGCTATGACTTGATTGACAGACTAGATTCAACTCCTTCACAAGTTGACAGGAGATGATGTAACTGCCACAGAAATGGTTCTAATTTAAAAGCTGATATCAAGAGCCAGTGTGCATGGAATTACTCTAGAATCTTCAAAGCTTCCCAGAAGCCTGGGGTAGTTTTTGTTCCCTATTTGCCAGATGAGGAAAATTGAGCCCTGCCCTGTTAGATGGAAACTTCATCTGACAAACTTTGGAGAAGAACATTCTGCATGGTGGAGGGGTAGAACAAAAGAGGAGGGGAAGAAAGGAACACCCTCAATGAGCTGGAGTGACATGGTGCTTCAGTAATGGACTCAAGGCTGGGGACAGCTGGGAGGCTGGCACAGGAGGCGGCAATGTTCTGTTCTGCCACAGGGTCACTGTGGGTCAGGATAGACTCAATGGTACACAAGCACAGCAACAAGGCAAAATTGACTCCATGACAGTGGGTTCACTACCTCTCACTGCCAGTGAGTCCATTTCAACTCACAATAGACCGCCCCTGTGTGGTATTGAAACTATTAAATCTTTTTGGAAGTAGGGGGAAAAAAGCAAGGTCTGTTCTATCTTGAAATATATTTGATTTTGTATTCACCAAAAAGCATATGGAAGAATTACTCATGGCCATTCTGTGGAGTCTCTCAAAGACCCAATATGGCAGGGAAAATGTGGTCCTTCGAATTTCTGTGACTGTCACACTTTATGAAAGGAGATTGCCTCATCTTTTAGCTGCAGAGCAGCTGATCAGCTCTACCTGCTGACCTTTGGCTAGACATCCAGTGCTTAACTCACTGTGCCACTAGGGCTCCTTTAGGCATTGGCATGGATGTTTAATCACCACCAAATATGGTAGGTTAAACCAGGAGTGAGTATACGTTGAGGTGCTCACAGAAAGATCAACAGTTCCAGTCCATCAGCTGCTCCTTTAGAACAAGATGGGACTTTCCTCTTTCATAAAAAATGACAGCCTAGGAAACCCAGAGGGGAAATTCAACTCTATCCAATAGGGTCATGATGAGTTAAACTCAATCTGAGTAAGCAGTGATGTTAGTATTTGTGTGTGTGTGTTTCATGGTCTTTGTGGTTATCAAACTTCAGACTCTCAAAGGTCCGATTTGATAATAGACTGCTGGGTTCCATCACCAGATTTTCTGATGCTGTACTTCTGAGATAAGGTCTGAAAGTTCTCATAAGTAAGGTTGATGCAGCTGATGAAAGGCTCTTATTTAAGAACCACTGCTGTGGGCCTGAGACTTTTACTATAGAGTGCACTTAAAGGACTTGTATAGACCTGAGGCTCTATGGTTCTCCTTTTTCTGATCCTTCTTTGAATCCCTGCCTCACCTTCACCTTACCTCAATCCTGGATTCTGATATCTCTGCAATGAGATGCATAGTCTAAAAGCACTCTCTAGGTTGAGTTGTTAACAAAAATTCATAGTGCTTTTTAACTGCAGAGAAATTTGCATGAAAAGTAATAATTGTGTGTCTGATCTGGTCCCTAAATACTGCTTTTGTGATCTACAGTTCAGAACAATTCGTCTAAGATTTAAGATGCCAAGCTGTATATTTTTATCAAGAGGGGAGGAACATCCTAGAGAGAAGCAGTAGAAATTTAACACATTTAGTTACTGAGCATCCATGCTAGTTCACATCTTATATTTTGGATTAGGTTCTGAACACTAGTATTTGATAACTATGTAATTGTATCCTGTTTGCCTGATATTGATTCAGAAGTACTTTAATTTAAATCATATCAGACTTAAATGTGTTTAGTAAAGGGAGAATTGTTTTCAAAAGAAAACAGAACTACCTCATATCCTATAATCATTATGGAGAATTCAATGGAAGAACAGAGATAAAGATCATCTGTTTAGATACTACCTACTAAATAGAAGCAATTTCTCTATGGTTAACTGAAAACTGTAGCTATGGGGTGGTCTGGGAACTATCCCCCATTCCTAAAGGTCCCTCTCTAAGAAATTAGATTGTATAATAAAATCAAATGAGGTCATTACTTTATTTTCTCCAGTAGTAGGGGAAAGCAGTTCTTTGAAACTTATTGCATAGGAAATGAAAATTAAAACAACACAGCAGAACAAATAAGGCATCTTTGGTTTTAAGTCTTCATTAAAACTGCATTACAAAGCAATATCCAGAATACATTTTCCTTAAAAAATGCTTTAGATCAGGAAAAATTAACTTCCAGTGTAATCTTGTCTGTTTATTGGAATTTGCACACATATCTGGGAAAACTATGTGGAAAACATGAAACATTAAGAAAGAACAAGAAACTAACCATCCAAAGAGCTGGAGACCATCTGGGAAAAGTGGGAATCTTTGTATGCCATCAAAAAAACAAGTTCTCCCATAGTGATCCAGCCATATTTTACAAGTTTTGTTTTAATCTCTACAAATCTGTGACTGTCATATGTGATTGCATGAATATTTATTAAACTTCAGCTGATGTTGAGTGACTCTTCAGCATGTGAGCAGAAGCTCCGGTGGCACAGTAGTGAAGAGCTCTGCTGCTAACAGAAAGGTCAGCAGTTCGAACCCACCAACCGCTCCAAGGGAGAAGAAAGAGACCACCTGGTTCTAGACAGCGTATAACCTTGGGAAACACTTTGCAGCTGTTCTAATCTATCATTTGCGTTGCTAGGAGTTGGAATCCACTCAAGCATTATCACTTATGGAAGCGTGTTGACACGTTAAAGACCAGATATTTTAAAATCAAGAAGTTAAAAATCAAGCAACCTAATCAATGGGAAGGGGTAGGGAAGTAGTGGAGATCCAAAACCCATCTGCAAGGGAACACATTAAAGACAGAATAAACTCGGGATCCATTCACAAAGTGTTAAGAACAAGGTAGATAGGTGACAAGACTGTATTTAAGACTAACCTACGTCTGACATGACCTAGATAGAGGTCAACAACTTTCCAGACTTGGGGAAAAAAACTCACTTTGAGATAGATAAAGTTGAGCTATTAAGTTAATGGCCTGATTCCCAGTATTCTACTGCAATAAATAGCAGGAAAGTTATTGGAAAACAAGGGACCCATGGTTTGCTAGAATATAACTGCTCCGCCTTGCACAGCACTCTATTATTCTGCAAGGATCTATAAGGGATTGCAATGGCCACAAAGAACTCATGGACAATAAGGGGTTACTATTCCAGGTAGACTAGAGAAACAAAGTCATAGATACTTATAAGTGTATAAGAAAGAGCTTTGTATGCAAGAGCAGTTGAATATTGAGAAAATATCACAGCCCAACCCAAATCAAGTCCTTAAGTCCAATATTAGCCCATATGTCCAATACAGCAATAAGGTCCTTTTCGGACTAACAAAACACATGCAATAATGACAAATGCAGGATGATCACAGGCCAGTGGATGGGAAATTTTGTGAACCCAATGGTGGCATAAGCCTCTCAGCACTGACAGGGTCTCTACCTGGCTCCTCTGGTTCTAGAGGTCTGACGTCATCAACCTCTTTCCATGTGTCTTCTTCACAGGGAAGTCTCCAAGAGAGTGAGGATGTGTCCTGCATCCAGTGAGCTATTTATCTCCTTAGTGCCTCCAAATGGGGTCATCAAACTACTACCTCATTGACAGGCTAGATGCCAACTCTGAGTTCTCAAATTGACACAGATTATGTAGCTACCCAAGGGTGTTGTTACAGAAGTTAATAATTTACAATACAGGTGAGACATGTTCAGGAAGTAGTTATTCAGTCAGACATGTACAAAATTCTTTTATGCCTATTAATAAAGGACCCCAAAATGTACTACTACACTGTCAATCTTATTGAAGACTCTTGGCTCTAATTTCTTGGGTAAGTAAGCCAGGCTCCTTGAAATAAGTACCCCAAAGTAGCCTACATCATAAAACAGCTTCTGCCCCCAAGCAAAAGTTGAGCTGTTAACCACAAAGCCAGTAGGCAAAAACCACCAACTGCTCTGTTAGATAAAGATGTGGATTTCTATTTCAAGAGAGGGTTCCAATTTTGGAAACAAATAGAGGCAGTTCTATACCCTGTTCTATGGGACTTCTCTGCTTTGGAATAGAGTCGAAGACAGTGAGTTTGAGAATTTTTATGAGCACTATGAGTTGGGAAGTTCACTGCTCCATCTCATGCCCTTGACTTTGGTTCTGCTTCTGCTGTTGTTCCTCTGCCATGCTGCTCTCCTGGATGAATGAAGTAGGATCAATGCATAGAGAGCTAAGGTCCATACCTTGTGGTCCAGTCTTGGCTCTTACTGGCAAAGGTACAACCCTCAAGCCCACCCCAAACCCCTTGCTTTTGAGATAACTCATTTAGGTCCAGCAGGGTGGCAGTCACAGTGAATTCTATTAACAAGAACAAGTCGTCACAACTTCATCCTTTCAGTCTCTTTTCCCATATTCTTTTACCTGACTGTTGTTGTTACTAGGTGTCATCTAGTGACCCTTTGCACAACAGAATGACACATAGTGACCCTTTACACAATAGGATGAAACACTACACAGTGTGTGTCAGCCTCACAATTGTTCCTATGCCTGAACCCATTGATGCAACCATTTTGTCAATCTACCTCCTCGAGAACTATCTTCTTTTTCACCAGCTCCACTTTACCAAACATGATGTCCTTCCTCATGAGCTAGTATGTCCTGACAATATATTCAAAGTATGTTAGACAAGTTTCAGCCTGCATTGCCTCTAAGGAACCTTACTCTTACTCTCATCTTATTTCTTCAGTACAGTGTGCCATTTTAGCAATCCATCTTATTTTTTATATTCTTCTCCAGAAACACAATTGAAATGCATCCATTATTCAAGGTCTTTCTTATTCAATGTACATGATGAATGGAGAATGTATGTACATGATGCAATGGAGAATACCATGACTTCGGTCAGGAACATGTTAGCCTTCAAAGTATCGTGCATATTCTTCATTAATTGAAAGTGGTCTTGTGCAGAAGATTTACCTATTGTGGTGCGTCTTTTAATCGCCTATTTGCTGCTTCCATGGACATGATCACAGATCCAAGCAAGACAAAATCCTTGACAAATTCAACCTTTTCTCCGATGATCATGATGCTATTTATGTGCCCAGTGGTGAAGATTGGTCTCCCTTACCTTGAGTTGCGATCCATCCTCCTCTTCATATAATACAGCTGCTGCTGACTTGCTAAACATACAGATGCAACAAGAATGGTAAAAAAATATAACACCGATGTAGTTCTGATTTAACTATGCAGCATTTTCATGTTCTTTTCACACAATTTCCTTTTGATCCAAGTCCCAAATGAACATAATGAACTGTTCTAGAATTTACCTTCTTCTCAGGATTATCCACAGTTTATTATGATCCACAGAGTCAAATACCTTTTTTTTCCTTGGGGGGGGGGGGTGGAATCACTGCCTCTGGTGGTCGTGGGTGCTATGCAGTGCCGCTCCTGAGAGCCGCCTCTGGATTTGAACCGCCAAGCCTGCGGGCTGCAGCCCCGCACTCAACCACTTGTGCCACCAGGGTTCAGCCCTCAAATATCTTTTTATTGTAAATGAACCACAGGTACATAGCTTTCTGGTATTCCTTGTTTGAATCAAGATCCATCTGACATCAGCAACAATGTCCCTTGTTTCACATCTCCTCTGTACCAGCCTGAACTTTGGCACTTCCCTGTCAATGTTTTCCTACAAACATTGCTAGATGTTCCTAAGAAAAATGTTATTAGTACACGATATCAATAATATCACTCTATAGTTTGAGCATTCTGTTGGGTCACCAGTGAAGAAGGACTCAGCTTTGCTCCCCAGTTCCGAGGAAGAAAATCTTACGCGTTGTTTGCAAGCATTTTATTTTACCCAGACCCATCCAGTAAGGGTTATTAGGTAGGATTTATGGAGACGATGACAAGGAGAACCACATTAAATAACTTGCTGTTGTGCAAAAAAAAATCATTCTAAAAGCTTACGGATGTTAAGGGTAAGGATGAGTATAATTGAACTAAATTGGGTTGGTTTAAATAATCTAACCACTGGCAACTCTTTCTAGGATAAATGAGCTAAACACAACTGGGATTCTATTCGTGCTAGTATGGCTCCAAAATCATGGTAAACATTCCTAAAAAAACAACCCCAGACATCTCTGTAAGAAGTCTGGCAATCACTAACTCCACAAAGTGACACAATAAAAGAAGGACAAATATTTCCCATTCCCTCAGGGAAAGTGACAGGAAGCAGAGTGGTTGTGGTGGGCAGACTAAGCCAATTTTCTGGAAGAAGGCTAAAACTACAAAGGTAATAATGTTGAGACTTGAATATGCTGAGCTCAACTGCAAATATAAGGACATGTTGGCTATTAAACATTTTGAAGTGGGACGACGTAAGAAGAGAAAGAGCCAGGTGATCTACTTCTAAGTTTTATGATGTTTTGTTGACAAAATAATAAAAGGTTGATGATTAATGATTAATCAGATTAATGATTACAAACCATAATTATGACCAATTAAACTACCTATCTTAGAAGTATGACTTTACAATTATTTACCATTTTACCTGCCCTTCCAAGAGAGAGAGTAGAGGACTTATATTTTTGTTTTTACATAAAAAATAACTTCGGGAATAGGGTTAGGGTTAGAGTTAGGAAATTTTTTTAAAGTATAAAAATGATTTCAGGAATATAGACACTTACTGAACTTATTCAGAAAAACAACCTATAAGGGCTTTAAGAAGTTAGTGAAAGAACACCATTATCTTAAAATTCCTTTCTGTTTATGAGCTTTTTGAAGTCCCCTTTTATAATAAAAAAATACTACTATCAACTACTTCAGCCCATTCCCGATTTCTATTTTAATAAGTGTAATTGTCCCAGCAACCCTGCCTGACACAAGTGGTACTGTGAGTGGGGCCTGGAACAAGAAAAGGTTCTGCAACAGGTTCAGTCTGCTGTGCAAGCTGCTTTGCCACTGGGACCATATGATCCAGCTGACCTGATGGTGCTAGAAGTGTCAGTTGTTGATAAAGATGCAGTGTGGAGTCTTTGGCAGACCCCTATTGGTGAATCACAGCGTAGACCATTGGGATTTTGGAGTAAAGCCCTCTCATCTTCTGGAGACTACTCTCCCTTTGAAAAACAGCTGTTGGCCTGTTATTGGGCTTTGGTGGAGACTGAACGCCTCACCTTGGGCGACCAAGTCACCATAAGGCCTGAACTACCCATCGTGAATTGGGTATTGTCTGACCCGCAGAGTCATAAAGTTGGACATGCAAGGCAACACTCCATTGTTAAATGGAAGTGGTACATACGAGATCAGGCCAGAGCAGGACCTGAAGGTACAAGTAAGCTGCATGAAGAAGTGGTCCAAATGCTCACAGTCCCCACTCCAGTCACATTACCTTCTCTTTCCAAATCTGCACCTATGGCCTCCTGGGGAGTTCCTTACAATAATTTGACTAAATAACAGAAAAGTCATGCTTGATTCACAGATGGCTCTGTACGATATGCAGGTGCCACGCGTAAGTGGACAGCAGCAGTGCTACAGCCCCTTTCTGGGATCCCCCTGAAAGACAGTGGTGAAGGAAAATCCTCCCAATGGGCAGAACTTTGAGTAGGCACCTAGCTGTTCAGTTCGCCTACAAGGAAAAGTGGCCAGATGTGAGACTGTATACTGATTCATGGGCTGTGACTAATGGCTTGGCTGGATGGTCAGGGACTTAGAAGGAACATGATTGAAAGACTGGTGACAAGGAGGTGTGGGGAAGAGGTATGTGGATGAATCTCTCTGAATGGGCCAAAAAAGTAAATGTAATTGTGTCTCAAGTGAATGCGCATCAAAGGGTTACTTCTGAAGAGGAGGGCTTTAACAATCAAGTGGATAAGATGACACGCACTGTGGAGACTGGCCCTCCTCTTTCCTCTGCCATTCCTGTTACTGCCCAATGGGCACATGAACAAAGTGGACATGGTGGCAGGGATGGAGGTTATGCATGGGCACAGCAACATGGACTTCCACTCACCAAGGCTGACTTGGCCACAGCCACTGCTGAGTGCCCTATTTGCCAGCAGCAGAAACCGACGTTAAGTCCAAGGTACGGAACCATTCCTTGGGGAGATCAACCAGCAACTTGGTGGCAAGTTGATTATATAGGACCACTCCCATCCTGGAGGGGGCTGCGCTTTGTTCTGACTGGAATAGACACATATTCTGGATATGGATTTGCCTTCCCTGCACGCAATGCTTCTGCCCAAACCACCATTCATGGACTAACGGAATGCCTCATCCACCGGCATGACATCCCACATAGCATTGCTTCAGATCAAGGAACTCACTTTACAGCAAATTCAGCGTGGCAATGGACCCATGCCCATGGAATCCACTGGTCATATCATGTTCCTCATCATCCTGAAGCAGCTGGCTTGAGAAAACAATGGAATGGGCTCCTGAAGACACAACTGCGATGCAAACTACATGGCAACAACTTGCGAGGCTGGGGCAGTGTTCTCCAGGAAGCTGTATATGCTTTAAACCAGCGGCCAATATATGGCGCTGTGTCTCCAATAGCCAGGATTCATGGGTCCAGGAACCAAGAGGTGGAAACTGGAGTAGCACTACTCACTATTACTCCTATTGACCCACTTGCAGCAATTTTGCTTCCTATTCCAGCAACCCTGCATGACACAGTCATTGATTAGCTTCACTCAACAGACAGCACACTCTGCATATGAAAACATCTCAGGGCTGATCCCCTTTGGTGTAGTGGTTGAGTGCGGGACTGCGGTCCATTGGCTTGGTGGTTCAAATCCAGCAGCAACTATCCGGGAGCAAGGCTGAGTAGTGCACATGACCACCGGAGGGCAGTGATGCCCCCCCCCCAAAAGAAAACATCACAAAGCAAGTTCTTGAAGGGCTGCTAATGCCATATCAAAGATCTATTTGACACAGTAATATTTCAACCAAGAACAAGCCCACTATGAAAGAATCGATCCTGACTTATAGAGACCACATGAAACAGGGCAGAACTGCCCTCACATAGCACCCAATCCTCTAAGTATGTAGAGGAGTACACCACCACATTTTTCTCTCACAGAACAGGTCGTGGGTTTGAACAAAAGTCTCTTGATTAGCAGCTGAGTGCCTGAGCAATGGTGCTACGAGGGCTCCTGGTGATATTTAGAGAAAAATAACATTAAAGACACATGTGATTTAACTCTAAGTTCTTCTCTTAAATCACATATTAGACTCCTTAGATATTGGGCACTTGTATCACAGTGGTTGGTCCCACACAGCTTCACCTTCTCTAAGGCCTTTTCTGTTTTATCTTCTGTTTTTGCTAGAGGCAGTTATAAGAGGTAGCCAAGTAGAAATGATTTTGTGATTCACCACAAAGCTGTTGTAAAGGGCATGCCAAAGTTTATTTCCTATATAGTGTCCAAGGTGAAAACTTTATTTTGGAATTTATGTAATTCTAGTAAAACTCTTTCTCCTCCAAAGTCCTGTCCTTTGTATAGAAAATGTCCTATTCTACTTGCTGGCCCCCCAAACTTGTGTGTGTGCATCTATATACTTGAAGACTCATCCATGATTTAATATAATTTAGCTATGCATTTATTAATATTATGCATGCTATAAAGACTGGGTATGATGGGTACAATGAAATCAACTCTGACTTGAGAAAATTTCAAATCTCTTTGTTTTTCTTTTTTGTTTAATCCAGAAAACAAGACTTAGTTTACTTACATCATAAAAATATATGTATCAACATCACCATTAGAGAGTACACGAGACATTTATCAACCACCTCATCTGTGATTGGAAGTTGGCAAAAATTCTCAGCACAATGATCAAGGAAGAAGAGCCAAAAAAGAAAGTAATGTTTCATACACCCTCAAGCCTTTGGACATATGGCAGCTGGGCACCAAATTGCCTCAAAATCCCACCTGCTACTAGGAAGTGGATACCCTATATTTTCCAAGGCCTGTTTCATTTGCCAAGATTTGTCCTTAGACTTCATCTGCATCAATCATCATTGAAGTCAGTGAGGAGTAGAGGAATGGTGATAAACTAGAATAAGGAAGGAATGAAATCCAGTTACTCTCCTAGCTTTATATCTCTTATGTTTTTTTATGCCTTCTGACTATATCTCATTGGCACCTCAAATGCATGTATCTGAAATAGGTAAATAAGCTACCATACTCCTTAGGCCTTTCTAATACCTACAAAATTTAACTACTTGTCTTCATATTTGTCCATATCAGATATATTCTCTCTCCTGTAAGACCTCATATTCAAAACATAAGGAAATTCCGAAGAATCTTTTTTGGCAAATGCCTTTAGAACATATATGTGCCCTTTATTTCTCTCTACCATCTTTAGCAATTGCTTCTTCACTATACTGTACCCACAATCTTTGAACTATTTCTCTCACCAGAGAGATCACTTTAAGTTTCTTTCTCTTTTTTTCCTTCCGTATAACTTCTTCTAAAGTTTCACTGTTATCTAGGAAAAATTAACTAGGAACATGCCATATTCTAGTCCAGTGTCTATGGACTTTTGTTTTGTTTTGTTTTTGAATTTGTTTTGTTTTGTTTTGGCATCACTGTCCTCTGGTGGTCATGGGAGCTACAGCACTGCTCCTCAAAGCTGCTGCTGAATTTGAACCGCCAAGCCCGTGGGTCACAGTCCCGCACTCAACCACTTCTGCCACTGGGGCTCAACCGTGTCTATGGACTTTTGTTCCATAGTCTTCCACTGTTTTCTTCCTAACTTTCTCCTTTGATCTATTACTATACTACCTACATCTGTGATATGTCTAAATGCACCATTCTTTCTTTTCGCTCATTGTTCTGTAGTAGAGCATAAATGCTCAGCAACCCTCACAGAAAGATAAAGATGACAATAAGAACCCAAAACTCATTGGCAGCATCTCCAAGTGAGTTAAACCTCCATTAAGTCCCTTTGGAATAGTTAACTATGGATGAGAATAATATTGCCCTCAGGCAGAATGTATAGGAAAGTGAATAGGAAAGCCCAGTTAATGCAGGGAGAGGCATGCCTGGATGTGTTCTTGATGGACAGGGCGAAGGTGTGCATAGCCTTGAGTCACACCCTATCTGTCTTTCCCTGACTGCCTTGGTCAGGAAACCCTGAACCATTCTTGTAAGCACTTCTATCTAACTTAATGCATGTATCCCTTTTATGATCCTGTTTCCAATTATATAGTCTCACTTGTAATGATGATGTATTAATCTGCTACCAACTATGAATTCATGACATATTCATTTGATAACTAGCTTAGTTAACTAACTTAATCAATATAAGTTCTTGAATGCCATTTTGGCTTCCTGATCTCCTTCATCCAAATGATATGTTCTTGTCTTATCTTTTCTTTTTTTCTTGTCTTTTCTTTGTATCACTTAAGACTTAATAAATGTTCTCCTTAAAGTATATCTGAAATTGGGTCTCTATTGTACCCTAAAACAGTTCGTACATTAACTATCATCTCTATTGTTAACCCCTTATTTTTATCTTTGAACTTTAAATTCATATATCACTTTTGGGTATAGACTTTGACTGTGTTCTACCTCCACTGATCCCTTTCTCACTAGGACCCTCAGCATTCCCACACTTAATCATTGTCATACATCTCTTTGTGTTTCACCCTTTAGTATATATATTGCTAAATTAACATTTTGCAAGTATGCTTCCTTTACAACCTTAAAATTCTCAAGGGCTTGAATGATGTTTTATCAAATTTTAAATTCCTAGAACTTTGCACACAATGAGTATTCAGTTCCTTTTCCAAATTTTCTTTCTCACATCAATCCTATGGAAATATTTTTCTAGCTACTTGCCATGTAATTCTACTACTTACAAATCCTCATTAAGCCTTCATCCTAATTGATACATTAAAAACACCCTGATATAAGAGGTCCTTCATAATCTGGCTTTGACATCATCTTCTCTCACATTCAGCACATCTGACATAATTTTGAAAATACACCATCTGCTATCTAAAACTCATATCTCTATTCATGCCACTCACCTTGTTTCATTCATCTGTGTACTGTCAACATCAAGAAAGTAGCTGAGGAAATGTGAATGCTAAATAGGGATTTGTTGAAAAATGGAACTAAATGAAAGATTGAATATATTAGCTTGTGTCAGACGATAGCATTATATATAGGAACAATGAACAGGTATAACAATATATTTCCACTTTCAAACTGACAACTCACTTCTCTGGAATTGAAATTTTGACAATACAGGTCATTCTACTACAAATTCATAAAGTAATGAAAGAAAAAGAGATAAATCATAGATCAGAAAATGTCTCTCTTCTTTGAGGCACCTGTGAGTTTTCCAGGTGTTTCAAGAAGACTCAAAACAATAATTTCTAAAGTCTTATCATATTTAACCTAAAGATATTCCTTGTTAGTGTTTCCCCACACTGACATGTCATTGTACAAGGAGGAAGTAAATCTGTGATTTGTTTCCACACAATAATGTAGGAAATTCTAGGATATTTCATTTTAAAGAGAAATGGTCCCTTACTCAATAATAGTATTTATTCTAGCATTAGATAGCTATTTCATCAACTATGTCTTATATTACCATGCCAAAAACCAATTCATGACCTCAAAAGAGTGGGCCTTTGCTCTTTGTTGTCCAGAAATCCATTTCTAGAGAAAATACTCTCTGCCTTTGTTTGATGGTGTGTTAGACAGGGTTGACTAGAGAGACAAATTCATAGACACTCATATGTGTATAAGAAAGAGCTTTATATGGAAGAGCAATTGCATATTGAGCAGACATCCCATTCCAGTCCAGATCAAGTCGGTATGTTTCATATTAGTCCGCATATCTGAAACCAATCTATAAATTCCTCATCAGACTCATGCAATACATGCAATGACACCGAATGCAGGAAAACCAGTGGGTGCAAAGTCTAGTGGATCCAGCTGCAATGGAAACAGCTCAACGCTAGAAGGGGTCTCCATGTGGCTCCTCCAACTCCAGGACTCTAACTGAGATCCGGTGTCTTGTTAGCCAGAAGATGAAACAAAGACTGTATATATCTGGCCTCCAGTTAGCTATTCGTCCCTATGGTGCCTCCAAATGAGATCATCAAGCTGTGACCTCATTAACAGTCTAGACTCCACCCCTTCGCAGGTTGACACCAGATTATATAACTACCACAGATGGACAAGATCCTTATTGCAAGAAAGAGCTCTATTTTCTTAATTCCTTATTTCATAAGGAATACATTACATTTCCTGGATGACATGGATGGTTCTCATTTGGACAGTTTTCTATAGACAATATGAACATGATCATAGTAAATTTCAGGAGTTTTGTTCATATTACTTATTCTATGTTTTAATACTTGGTAAACTTCTGGTTCCTAACTTTAATGAAGAGGTGTGTCAGAGGTATGGTGCCAAAAGGAAGTAAAAGCTTTCAAAATATCAAAATGTTATTACATTAATATTTAGCAAATTAAAAATTGTCACACTCCATTTGTTGATTCAAGAATGTTAAACAGTTTTGAAAATAGAATGTGTCAAATTTTCATAGATAAAAATAATGATTACACACTGACTTGCTCATTATTGGTGTACATAATATAATAAAAGGCATTGTAATCATAAGGAATTATAATAGGGAATATGCAAGTGACACAATTAAGGGTAATTGAATTTTGAAATATATATTATGTTTATAAGTATAAAATAAATTTATCTTTAAAATTTTAATCTTTAACATGTTTTTGTCATGTGTGTATGTGTACACTTGAATTTGTCCAGAACTTTAAAACTATAATATAATATAACTATAATAACAGTAATATTTAAATAATACTCTTGGCATATGAAATTATTACTAACATCACTGCTTAGAAGAACCTACTTATTGTATATATATATGTGTGTGTGTATATATAGTTGAATATATTAAAACATTTCATAAAGAATATGAAAAGACATTTCACCAAAAAGACCTTATGGTGACTAGGAAACATGAAGAAGTGCTCACACTAATTATCCATTAGAGAATTCTACCACTGAACCACCAAGGCTAGATAATTAATCATTAGAAAGATTCAAATTAAAACTATACAAAAATACTATTTCACTCTGACAATAATGGCACTAGAAATGTTCATAAGGCTTTAGGGAGATTAGAACTTTTATACACTAGTGATGAGGGTGTAGAATCATACCACCACTTTAGAAAATGATATGACTCTTTAGAAATATTAGAAGTAAAAATACCATCTGACCCAGAAATCTGACTCTTAGTTATATAATCTAAAAAAATAAGAGCTAGGATATGAATAAATATGTGCACTCCCGTTCTTCTTGAAACATTGCCCATAAAGCAAAATATGGAAATAATCCTTAAGTGCCCATTAGTGAATGAATCAATAAAATGACATGTGCACACAAATGAATGCTGGGCAAAGATAAAGAATAACGACGAATCTATCAAATATTTCACATCATATATGAACTTGGAGATCATATGTTGAGTGAAATAAGTCAATTGGAAAAGGATAGGTGTTGAATGAAGCCACTGTTATTATATTAGCAGAATAACAGAAAAAAAGCAAAGAAAAAATTTTCATAGGAAATAATATTTGATGGTTATGGGAGATAGGAGAGGGAGGACTAGAGGGAGGAAAAAATGCTAATTTGATGGAAGATATTTTGATAATGATAAAGGAAAAGTAAGTTCATAATATAGGGAAGTCAGCATAACATAACAAAGCTAATGGAAGATACTGACAAAAATATAAGATTATACATGGCAATTACCATAATGACTATAACATAGACTACCCTGCCGCACTACTGCTGATTAGACATAGCAATGATTATGTGGATGGCGGAGGACTGGACAGTGTTCCATTCTACTGGACATATGGTCACTGTGAGTCGGGACTGACTCGAGGGTACCTAAAATTAACAGACAGTCATGCAGTGAAAGTATTAGTAAATAGTAATTTATGAACTGATATAGAGATAGTTAGGTTAAAGTGTGAGAGGGTGTAAGGGAGTTCAATCATCTTCAGATTTATGCCTGGTTGTTGTTATTTTTTACCTACATAATTACAGGTGATAAAATCAAAACTGAACACCAAACTTCCTGCCATTGAGTAAACGCTGGCTCAAAGTGACCCTTGCAAGACAGGGTTGAAATTCTCCTGGGAGGTTCGGCGATTGGAACTCTTTATAAAGTAGGAAACCCCATCTTTCTCTGGTAGAGTGGCTGGTGCTTTTGAGAGACTGGCTTTCTTCTAGTAAGCAGACAAACATGTAAGCACTATGCCACCTGGGCCCTCATGTTTAATTATAGAGGATACATATATATTAATACAGACAAAAGTTCACACAAAAGGCATAGTCATAGAAAGTCGTCGGACATAACCAAGTACCTTCACGAGTGAGATTCTGAAGCTGGCAAGAGAAAACCTTAGGCTTGGAGGGCATCTACATCAGTTGGTACTATGCAGTTCATGAAGAAAATTTTCTGCATCTTCTTTTGGTCTGTAGCACCTGAGATCTTTAAAAGTTTGTGAATGATCAATTAAGAAACAATTATTGATCCCTTCCCATCTAAAGCACAAAAGGATGAAGGAAAGCAAGGCCTCAAGAGAACAGTTCGTCCAAATGGACCGTATGAAGCACAGCGTAAGTAACACTGAGACCAGAGAATCAAAGGTGTCCACTACTCTCTGACTAGGATCACAACAGAGGGTCAGAAGTTTCCAAAGGACAACATTTGCTCAAAAGAGATGAGAGAAGATGGGAAGAGATACGTCATCCAGACAAATAGAGATGGGGAACCCCGGATGGAAATGGGAGAAGAGCTGACATACTGGGCATCAAGCAACCACTGTCATGGGACACTTCGTGTACAGATTAGTGAAAAGGAAACCAATTAATCTGCAAAAATTCACATAAACAGAATAATTTTTAAAATTTCTAATGAGGTTTAAGGTTACAGTGAACTATTCTTTTGTAAGTCAACACTACACAATTTAAAGTTACTGACACAAATCTTTCAATCCTTACTTCAAAAACAAATGAACTTCAAATCTTTGAAAATTGTACACCTTGAAATTCAAATGATTTCTATTCATTCCTATACATCTTCCTCTCCCCTCACTGTTTCTGATTTTTGAATACCATAGACCAGGTTGATGTCTTGCTTGGGTGATTTTAGGGGGAATGTGTTACTTTCAATAATTTCCATCTGCTGGTTCTCCTCTTGGATTCTGGCTTAACACTGCTCATATCAAAATGGTTTAGTTTCCATAATTCCCAGGTTCTAATTTTGTCTTCTATTTGTGACAAAGGTGCCCATGGATTCCAATTTTTGACCTTTCTTCTTTCCGTTGACTCATGCTTACAGAAATTATAGTCTGACATTTAACTTTTCCATGCCCAATCACTTTTAATGGGACTTGATGCCTGGATCTTTTATAATATAAGAATTGATAACACATGAGAATGGGTGTAATACATTAGTGGGCACAAAATATTGTACATAGCGATGAAAAGGGAGTAATAGTGTGAAGACCTCAACATTTAAGGAATAGAGAGGTGAAGAAAAACTACCAGAGAAATCCAGAAAAGTAGGCAGGGAAACTGACAAAGTGTTAAATGATGAACCAACTAAGGAGAGAAATTGAAGGAGTAAAACAAATGAAGTCACACCACACAATTCAGAAAGATATAAGGCACAAAGAGGGGACTGAAAAATGTAATTGGGCAATGGAGAGAATAACTGAGTTGGTGACTCTCAGAGGCAATTTGGGCCCCTGGTAAATCCTAGGCTCTGGAAGGAGACTACTGAAAGGACCTGCTGAGCCACTTACTGGTTGAATGATTGGCAAATAAATTAAATTCCATAAACTTCCATTTTCTATGTATCACCAAAATATTGTTCTTCTACATTTGTGGCATAAATTAGGCTCATTCCTATATGTAAAAAACTTTAACCAGTGCCACCTGAATCCCTTTTAAGGAAGGACTTGTTCATCCAGCTTTTAGGAGAGTTTTCAGAAAAAACATTTAGTTTTCATTCCATTCAACAGTGTCTTCAGGTGTAGAGATTTAGTAAACTCGAAGTGTACTCTTCCCAGGAGAATCAAGGCTGATTCTCGGTCTTGATTCAAGACTGATCAAGTGGAAAAATGGAGGCCCATTTCGCTTTAGCCCAGCAAAGCCGTCTCTGAAGTGTCCTTTTTGTGTCAAACCTTCCATGGGGGTAATTAGGCTGTCAGCCCAATCCTGTTTCTTTCCTCTTTTTTTTAATACAGGTGGTGACCTCAATGATCTTTCCAATAAACTCCACGAAGCGTCTGTTTCCTTAAAACCAAAGTTTCACATAAATGCAGTTTGCATTTACATATTTGGTAGGATGGATGGATAGAGGCAAATGGCACATGTAACACTAGATTTTTTTCTTTCTCATACTTTATATTTAATGGGATTATGTTAGCAAAACCATATTAATATGAACTCAAAAGGCAGTAGTGAAAAGCAATTTATTTGTTGCATGCAAGCTAAGCAACTTTCACATTTATACAACAAATCAAGCCTCTCATGACAAACTGAACTCTTAAAAGTTAATCTATAAAATGTAAGTCTTAAAAAGTAATCCTGCTGATTTATAAATTGTAGAAAATACTTCATAAATAATCAAACTTATCATCTTTGCTAATAAATATCCAATATATCCTTACATGCTAAAAAAGTAATTATCTTTTGGCAAATTGGATTAACAGATAAAATGTTTGGGGTACAAGCTGATGTTATTCTCCTTAAATATACTACAGCAATGATTTTAATGATCTGGTTTGGGAAGGACTGGTAATGGTAAAGGGAAGAAGCATACTGGGCAGTTCCAAAACTACTATGATACAAGAGAAATTGGGAACTGGAGCTGGGGATTACTCTCATGAATTTTTATATATTATATACTTAGCTATATGGTAACTAAAATTTATTTTTATATCCTGGATTGGAAGATCTCATGTACTCTATCTCTTCCTTCTCCGAGGTCATTGTCAAGGACTGTGTTTTGCCTTTTAAGGATATTTCCTAATGCTTGCATATGAAGCACTATGAGGATTTCATTCCAGGAAGAGATGTGAAAAGGAAAACACACACCAGAAGTAGAGGTAAACAGGAACTAATTTGGTGATTGTCTTCTCGTCAGTTCTTGTTATTTACAAAGGACAAAAGCATAAACTACATTAGTATGTAGCATGAATGATTTATGTTAACCCTAAGGAAGACTTTTCAGGTTGCCAATGGTTGCTAAATGCTGAAAGTGTTTGCTAAGGGAGGCAGTGGCAAAAAGCAGACGTGGCATGCTTAAATATGAACTAGATGTCCTGTAGTGTTGGTTGAGTGAGTGTTCAGCCTGTAGAAAGAGGTGTGTTGATGATGCCTAAGTTGTGAAGTGGATACACTGAGCTGCAACCTGCCTGGTCAAAAATCATCATCAGCTCTGCAGGAAGATGACAGGGCTTTTGTCTCCCATAAACAATGACAGCCTCAAAAACCCACAGGGTCACTATGGATCAACATGGACTCAATGGCAATGTGTGTGTGTGCGTGTTGTGTCATAAACCCTATTTTTCTGGAGTTTTCAAAGAAATATTTACCTCGTATCCATGTTTTTAGCGATAGTGTCTTTTACTTAGAGCACCATTTGGGGTGAAAAATGAGTCATATTATTAATGTTGAAAGTTAATAAATGATCTGGTTCAGATATGCCTTTAACCTTGAACAGTTGTGGTCCCAGAGATTAGAGTGAAAACAATACTTTAATAGAGTGAGTGATTGCGGTCCTCTTCTCTTAGACTGATATCTAATGTAGCAGGCTAGAGAATGACTGGAGAACTATTTGCTACACTGTCCTTAAAATTATTAGCTGTGGTTCATTCGCCAGCCACATTTTCTTCAATTTTGGTGAGCAACTTTCATTTCAGATATCCAAACCTTCATAGAGATTGATCCAATCAGACATAGAAACTCTTTATCTGTGCTCTGGATGATACCACTATTAGTTACCCAGAACTTGTGTAAATTAGTTTTTTTAAAAAAAAATACATTATAGACCACTACTTAGCTGTTTGTCATACTGTGGTAGCTTTTTTATTCCTGTGATGTTAGAAGCCATGCTACATGTCTCTGATAGGATAACACCCAAAAGGTTATAAGGCAGTTAATTTAATACAAACTTCCTCCAAATTTACACACCAATCACTAAAGGTAGTGAAGAAGAACTTGAAGAATTCTACCAACTTCTTCATTCTGAAATACATCAAACATGCAACTAATATGCATTGACAATTATTAGTGTTTCGAATGCTAGAACGTGTAACAAAGAGGAAGGTACAGTAGTTGGAAAATATGGCCTTGGTGACAGAAATTAAACAGGAGGTAGAATAATATAATTTTGCAAGATCAATGACTTTGTCATTGAAAATATCCTTTTTTCAAAAACTTACATTCAAAAATTTACATACTCATGAACTTCTCTACATGGAATGCAAAGCAATCAAATTGACTACATCTGTGAGAAGACATTATGGAGAAACTCAATAAGATTTAAACTCAATAAGAGTTAAACTCAATAAGATTTAAACTCAATAACATTTACCAAAATAAGTCAGCTTTGGGAATAATTCATCAGGTTAATGAGGTTAAAGTTGAAAAAAATTAAAATAAGTCCAAGAAAGGCAAAATACAACCTTGAATTTGAGTATATGTATGTGAGCCTAAAGAGCAACTCAAGAAAAAAAAATTGAGCCACTGAATCTAATGACAGAATGCCTGATCAGTTGTCAGATAACAACAAGGACATCACACACAAAGAAAACACAGTCATTAGTAAAGTTAACAAAGAAAAATAGGGATACCAAAAGAAACTCCAGAACTTGCCCTTGCATGTAGACTGTGTAGTTAAGTGAATGGGAGAAAAAATTAAATAGAAGACCTGAACAGAAAATTTCACAAGTGGTTTAAGAAAGTAAAGTATTATAATAAAATGTGCAAAGACATGGAGTTTGAAATACCAAAAGGAAAATCACACTCAGTATATCTTAACTGAAGAAAAATTTCTACTTTGATTTGTAATATTGAAAAATTTCATGGGCAAAATTTTGAACAATTCAGAAAGCATCAAAAGACAAAAGGAAAACATAGTCTTTGTAAAAGAAATATCTACAAAGAACTACTGATATCGAAGGAACAAATTCAAGGTGCACTGAAGGCATTAGTGAAAAAACAGGTCACCAGGAATTGACAAAATGACAAAGGAAGACAGCTACTGGGTCAATCAACTGGAAGTGATTCATATGTGTGACTATTCGAAAGAAAGGTGACAGGGAGAATATGAAAATTATTGAGCAGTCATTACTATGACACAAAAGTAAAATTTTGTGGAAGAGCATAGAAAAGAGATGGCACCATTTCATGGACAAGGAGTTAAGAGATAGTCAAATTGGTTTCAGTAGAGAATATAACAAAAAGGGATATTATTTCTGAGCATATATAGACCTTGGCTGAAAGCAGAGAATACCAGAAAAACGTTTCCTTATGCCTTATTGACTCTACAAAGTCAACCAATTGTGTAGGTCAGAATAAACGATACACCCCACTACACTTCAATGTATTCAAGTGGACCTGCGCCTGAACCCAGAGGCAGTGATGTGAACAGAACAAGAATATGCTTCAGGGTTTAAAATCAGGAAAACAAGTATTATTGAGAACTTGTCCCATATAGTTTGGATCTGTTATCAGGAGATATCAGTCCCAGGAAAATAAGATCTCGCTTCCTAGAGCTCAGGGTAAACAATTAAAGGAAGACCCTCTACAAGATGAACTGAGACCGCGGCTCCAACAATGGGCTCCAACATAATCATGGTGACAGGGTGTAGGCCCAGGCCATAATTAATTGTTTTTTGTAAGATTGTTTTACACAGGGCTATTCTGAATTAGAACGAAACCAACACCATCCAGCAACAACACATAGATCATAAGGAAAACTTTAAAAATAAATTAAAAATTAAAATACATAAAGTACAGATTTGAAAGAATACATAGGCTTCTCTAAAGGAAATGCTATGGAATCCTTTAGGCATTGTAGTTTAGGCCTGAACCTGTCATGGAAATGTCAGTGGTTCAGACCCATGAATCACTCTGTGAGAGAAAGAGGAGGTTGTCTGCCCCCTCAAAAAGCAAAAACAAAAACATCGTCTCTGAAATCTGACACCAGAAACATTGTATAGGGGGTCTGTGAGCCGGAATGGACTGGATTGCAAGGATTTATTATTAATCCAGTAAAGTTGAGCTGAGGAAGATAGGTCAGTTCTGTTTTCAAATAATTCTCATAAAGGGGAATGAAGAATGAAATGTCAGGAACGGAACTAATTTTCTGCAGGAAAAGAGTACACACAGAAGCCATTATATCTCTTATGTGCTTCTTAATCAGCTCAGATATATTTCAAATAAAGGAAATATTCAAAACTTGATGTTACCTGCTAAATTTATTAAATGCGTTGCATAAACACAAAGTTTAGTAATGATGAAGAAAATTGAATGAAGTAATGAAGAAGAAAAATCTTCTTGTCTCTATTAAAAAATTAAAACCTCTCACCACTGGCCCTGAGGAGATCATCTGTGCTGGATTCCCTATGTTTTGAGCTCCTATATGAACCAATGTACATCCTCTGGTCTAGCTGGATTCATAAGGTAAAATTGGGATCATGATAGTAGGGCATGGTGAGAGTGGCGGCACCCAGAGGTTGGAGGGAAGGTGGGGTAGAAAGAGGAAACTGATTATAAGGATCTTCCCTGGGGTACAGACAATGGGAAGGTGGGTGAAGGGAGACACTGCACTATGTAAGATATGTAAGACAAAGTAATAATAATTTATAAATTATCAAGGAGACACTGCACTATGTAAGATATGTAAGACAAAGTAATAATAATTTATAAATTATCAAGGGTTCACAAAGGAGGGGGGAGCAGGGAGAAAGGGGGAAAATGAGGGGCTGATGCCAAACGCTTAAATAGAAAACAAAAGTTTTGAGAATAAGGAGGGCAACAGCTGTCTGAATGTGCTTGACCTGCAATGATGTAGGTATGGATTGTGATAAGAGCTGTATGAGCTCCCAATAAAATGAATAATAAAAATTAAAACCTGCTGATGACTATCAAAAAACTATGTCAAAAACTTCTGTAAATAGAGTAAATGTGGCAAGACATTTTAATTAAGTATTTACTTCTTAAGTTTATTTAATGAAATTCACTTCACTCTGAGATTCTCTCTCCTCACCCTACTCTCATGTTGTTGTTGTTGCTGCTGTGTGCAGTGAAGTTGGTTCCAATGCATAGCAACCCTATGGACAAGAGAAGGAAACACTGCCAATTCCTATGGCATCCCCCAATTGTTTCCATGCTTGAACTCATTGTTGCAGCCATGGTGTTCATCCATCCTTTCATTCTGTTGTCTACTACCAGGCATACTACCACGTAAGCAAGATCTACCATGCAAAGGTTCCCTATAAGATTGTCAGTCTCAAGTATGTTTAGTTTTGCATTTTCATCCTGAGGTTGAAAAACAATGCAAAGACTAAGGAGAGGAACCCAGGTCCCTCTTTAAGATGCCAAGAAAAGGTTGGCATGAACAGGTGGATGAGTTTCTCTGAGAATTACCAGGCCCCCTGAAGAAAACACTTGGTGATATTCACAATAAAGGTTACAACCTAGGAAAGCCTTTCTGTGGCAAATGAGGTTGTAAGTAGAAATGTATTCTACAGCGAGTAAATTACCTCTGGAAGTCAGTACAACTCATCCTAACAGTGCACTAGTTAAAGCACTGCTGACCAGAAGGATTTGAACCATCTGGTCACTGCATGAGAAAGAGGTGGCAGTCTGTTTCTCGAAATGTTTGGAAAGCTTATAAGGCAGTTCTACTCTATCCTCCAGAGTCACTGAGTCAGAATTGATTCATTGGTATTCAGTCGGGTTCTGATTTAGTAACTTAAGATAATGTGGACAATTTAGATGTATGAAGCTATAACAACAGCAACACACACACAATCACACACAATCCCGTACCACCACCACTTCACTGCCATCAAGTCGATGCGGATTCATTGTCACTCCACAGAACAGGGTGGAACTGCCCCTGAGGGTTTCTGAGACTGTCACTCGTCACTGCATAGAAAGTTCTCACTTTCTTCCAAGGAGCCAGCTGGTGCCTTCGGAATGTTGAACTTGTGTCTTGCAGCCCAACATGGAACCCCTTTGCCACCAGCGCCCCACTAGATGGAAGTGTTGAAGGTGGTTAAAAAAAGCAAAAATGAATCTTGCCTTAGACTTTATCATTTAGCAGTATGGAATGTTTGAAGGATTTTGGGCAGATGATCAACATGACGATGTGATTGCTTTTGCAGTATGGCAAATCACTGGAAAAGGGCAAAGGTGGTTCCATGTAACAATTATAAGCTAGTGCTTAATTAATAAGGAAATAGCTACATATCAAAGCTCTTGGGGACATTTAGAGATTATACATACACACACAAAGAAACTACTTGAGTGTCAAGAATTTACTGCATAAAATGGTTCACTGTACCCTCAAACACAGAACAGTTAGTCTATATTTTTACAAAGAAAATAATTTTCCCTTTAATATAGTTCTTCTCTCCCTCAAGACTCCCATCCTTTCACATGTGTATAAGAATGGAGAGGTAACTGGTTAACATAATGATGTGTGAAAGGGAAACATGACATTTTCAAATAAAGCTTTCAAGGGCAGATTATACACTGCATCTACTATGCAGCTTGAACTAAAATATCCAGGCACAAAGAGGGATTTGGGAAAAATGAATTCTGTTCCTTTGCCACACAATCAGGAAGATGCTATGTCTGCGAGAGTCAACCTTGTGAAGAATGCTTGCTGGATATTTACTAAGCAGATCTAATTGTATTTTTATAGGTGGATAGATTGTTGGTTTCCAAATTGGCTAGTCATGATGAATGATATTCAAACACAAAGATTAGCTAAAAAATTGTTCACATTACCATTTCCTTTTCTGGACTGTAAGTTTTACAAGACAAAGTCAATGAACCCAGATAAGAAAAATTGTGAGTGTGTATATTTGCATATGTGTTTCTTTTTTATCCTTTCCTCTTACATCCTATACTCCATTTAGTTTATCTCCTCTAATTTTGTGCTAAATACCACAAAGGCACAGGAAAAAATAGCTTTCCTCACAAATACTTTTTGTTTGACCCTAAATTGGCCTTTAAAGGAGAAAAGAGAGATTTCACATGCTTTCAAATGTGGAGATTCCTTTTATGTTTTTGAAGCTTTAATATTTCCTTTTCAAAGCTCTGCTTAAGGAAATGATCAGAAAATTAGCCACTGGGACAACTGGTTGAAATTGTCTCCTTCGCGGAACACAGCTTTAATTTCAGGCAAATTTAACTATGTGATTGAGTGGCAATTAGAGCCATGTAGAGTCTGATAGTCGTGGGTTAACATAATTTGTAAGGCTTAATTAATTGTTACAACAACTGATAGCCCTGTCAAATTGGCAAGTAAGTTCATTGATCTTAAAATTCAGCTGAGCTTAAATAATAATTTGCAGACTGCGCTGGTGAGACAGTTGAAGTTAAGTAAGATGTGTAGAGTAGAGGTTATGGGACCAGAAGAGATCAACCAACAACAGTATTTTCCAAGAAATAGTTTACCTGCATATATCTACAGTCAACCCCCCAGGATTCACATATTTATCTTTTATGTATGATATATGAACCACTTGCTTTTGTACTTTTAATGACAACATACTTTATAGGGTATACTGAGCACATGATAAATAAATAAGATTCTGTTCCAAGTCCATTTAATTTCATTTATAAAAGCAGATATAAACACGTGTTAGATAAACATCAGAGGACATTCGGTGCCGTCTTCTAAATGAGCTAGTGACACTTTGCTCTCCATGTCATCTCCCTAAGGTGAAAGGGGCTGCTGGATTCACTATTTATATTGAGGCCATGATGATGATGATTTTTTTATCCTACATTTGGAGATATTTTGCTTCCTGGAAGCTCAGTGTTCCTTGGAATAGTAGTGCATCCCATATCAAGATAGATCTTAAGGCATGAGTGACAGAGGAAGGCAATGGGTAATCTTCCTGCTTCTTCCAAGTGGCATAAATGAGAAAGTGCAATCCTTGAACAAAATGAATACATTATGCCATAGCTATAAAGAGCAGCAATCATGATACTCAGGTTTTTTTTTGGGGGGGAGGGTACCACAGAAATGGCTAAAATATTCACATCAGCAATATTAGATTATGTACCTTTATAAACAGCAATGACATGTGACAAATAAAATACTAGAAAAAAAGGGTAATTGGAAAAAAGGCGCACATTGCTTATATTGAGCGGCAGTTTCTATAAAAAAATATTCTAGTTAAACTTGGATAATTTTGTGTTTGACATCTTTGGAGTGTCATCGAAGATCATTTTAGCCTCATAGGGATCCGTTTCTAGGACATCTAGCTATTTCCCATTTTCCAGTCCACTGCTTTGGCTACTGAAGAACTATACAAGTTCTCCTCAGACCTCCAACATCGAGGTTAAGCAAAATCAGTGTGTATGATTTTTCAGAAGATAATCTTCAAAGAATCAACCAGACATCATGCTTTGTACCACCACTTTTTCCTTGAATGAACTCTTTATCCTCGCTAACTCTGTATACTTTTCAATCACTTCCACTCTTGTGTATTTCCGGATGACTAAGATGCCCCTACCTATAATGCAACGAAGCATCTAAGGAAGCCATGGCCTTCTTAATTGCCTCCGATGCATGGGGAAGCTGGGCATGACTGAAACAAAAGCAGAAAAAGAATTCATGCATTTGAATTGTGGTATTGTATAAGAATATTGAAAACACTATGGACTGCCAAAAAACTGAACAAATATATTCCAGAAACTACTTCTAGAACTCCCCTTAAAAGTAAGGATGCCTACTTTGAGCAGATCATCAATATAAATGAATTCTCTAAAAAAGGACAGCTGTTTGATAAAGTAGAGACTATCACAAGTGACTCATTCACTGACTGTCATTGAGTGGATGCTGATTAAAAGGGACCTTATAGAACAGAGTACAGAAGCCCCTGTGGTTTTCTTAGACTGTCAATCTTTTAAGGTGCCATCAATTAATTCTGACCCATATCAACCTTTTGTGCAATGCTCAATATTTTTCTCATAGAATCTCTCAGAATTGTGGTTTCAAACTCCTGACCTTGAGGTTAGGAGCCCAAATATAACCTATGTGGGAACGTTTAACTGAGAAGAATCAACACAATAACGACAATAATGTACACAAACATTAAAAATCATGAGAAAGGCACAGAGCTGGTCAAAATTTCCTATCTGTTATACATAAGATTGCCATAAAGTGCAGTCAATAGAAACAACCAACAAAAAAGGAAACATATATGTGTGTATATATACATATATACACACATATATATATATCTTTTCTTTTGCTTTCGGATTTTATTATCAACTCTTCCAAAGTAGTAAGTGTATTACCGAGTAGTTCTTCATTGCTGAGCTATTTCAGTAAGGCAAACAAAAGGACAATGATCTCAGTTTCAGAAGAAAGGTTACACAATGTTAAAGTTGCTTAGGCTTGTTCTAGCTAGCCTGTCTTCATTTGCCTATTGAGTGTGTGTGCATTGATCTCTTTTGTGCAAGAGTAGGAATCTTTAGTGTGAGTGAGTATGTTCATATCCATAACTATGGTTATTAACAACCACAGTAGCTGGAGCATATTTTAGAACCTAGAGACTATGCACTCTCTGTTCTACTCATCTTTCACATGCCTTCAGAGTCATCTTGCCAGAAGAATTGCTTTTTACTGGGGTGAAACCTAAATTTTTATTTCACATTTAAACTGGCAGTGTGCTTTTTTTCCTGCATGACTATTTTTCCAGTAGGTGTTTTAAGTTTCTAAGGAAGAGTCAAAATCTAGTGGGAATAAATGAGTTGGGTCTTCTCAAATTTCGTATAAATGCATAGGATTTCAATGGAAACTTGTATTTTAAGAAGGCAAGAATCAATTAACTAAAGAGAAGATCAAACATTTCCAAACACTAGAGTGAAGGGTATTTCCTGATGCTTGACAAAGTTAGGCAATATAGTTGAGATCCTTATGCGATGATTCAATAAAGACTCTATATACTTTTTTTTCTTGTGGGCCTCACTGCCCTCTGGTGGTCATGGGAGCCACCCAATGCTGCTCCTGACAGTCGCTGCTGGACAGCTAAGCCCGTGGGCTGCAGTCCCGCACTCAACCACTTATGCCACCAGGGCTCGGCCCAAGACTCTACATTTTAAAAATGAAACATGTCACTTTATATTCATGACTATTCATTTTTAGCATTTTAGAAAATATTGTGTCCAATACCTCTTTTAGTATTCTTGAATTAATGATTTAGTTTTAATGCTTTTGAAATTTTTTATCATCAATAACTGACATCTGGACTTCTGATCTTGGGTTCATCAACTTTACTGCTAAGCAGGTCAGGAGAAGCCTCTAGCTTGATACCAGATATACACACTTGGAACGGGCCCACCTATGTAACTGTGTGAGCTATTTCTTTAAAATCCACCAAGGGATTACCACCAAAAAAAAAAAAAACCACCCTGGACCAGATGGTTTCCCAGAAGACCTCTACCAAGCATTCATGGAAGAACTGACATCAATCTTACACAAACTCTTCCCAAACATAGAAAAAGACAGAAATTTTTCCAACTCTTTCTATGACACTAGTGTAACTCTCATATCTAAAGTGGACAAAGATCCCACAAAAATTGAGATCACTGAATATTATCCAATATGAACATCAATGCAAAAATCCTTAAACAAAATACTGGGTGATAGAATACAAAAGCATATAAAATATAACTCACCGTGACCAAGTGGGGTACATACCAGGGATGCGGGTAGAGATGATTCAACATATAAAAAAACCATTAATATCCACCACATTGACATGAAAAATTATAAGAATCATAAGATAATATTGATAGATGTGGAAAAAGCATTTGACAACAGTCAACACATTACTTTTTAACACTGAAGAAGCTATGAATCAAGGGAAATTTTCTCAGTATTATACAAGGTATACATCGAAAAACCATTAGCCAATGTGGTAATCAATGGAAAAAAGACGAAAAAAATTCCACTTAAAAAGGGGACCAGACAAGAATGCTCTCATCAATACTCTTCTTTAACATTATAATGGAGGTCCCAGCTAACAACATAAGAAAAAGAAAAGATATTAAAGTTATTTGGTTGGGGAAGGAAGAGGCAAAACTGTAGTTATTTTCAGATGATATTATTTTATATATTGAAAATCTCCAAAACTTCACAAGTAGAATTTTGGAGGCAATAGAGCAATATGGCAGAGTGGCAGGATACAAGATCAACAAACAGAAATCTATGAGAATGCTATACACGTAAGCTAAGATCACAGAAGGGGCAACTGAAAAGGTAGTACTCTTTATAATAGCCAAGAACAAATTGAAATATCTAGGGATATATCTGACTTAAAAAAACAAAAGATTTGTATGAGGAAAACTATAGAACGCTATTATAAGAAACCAAGAGTGACCCCCACAAATGGAGGTTAGCCCATGCTCGTGGATTGGAAGACTCAATATAGTAAAGATGTCAGTTCAACCCAAGGCACTATACAAGTTTAATACTTTATCAATATGAATACTATCATACTTCTTCAAATAATTAAAAAAAACAGATTCCCAATTCCATATGGAGAGGGAAGAAGCCCCGAATTAGCAGACAGCTCCTCAAGAAGGACAAAGTGAGAAGGCTTGTTCTACCTGACTTTAACATGTATTATAGAGACATAGTGGTCAAAACAATGCAGTAATAGTATAATGACAGCTATTCAGCCCAATGAAAGAGAGTGAGAAATAAAATATCATCATACAGACAACTGATTTTGGTTAAGGGCCCCCACAATATAAAATGCAATTTTCAATAAGTGGTGCTGGAAAAACTGGCTTTTTGTCTGCCGTTAAATGAAGCAAGACCCTTACCTCACACCAGGCATAAGAATAAACTCAAGGACAATAAGGACCTTGAAGTAATACATCAAACTAATAGGACCTTTACTGAGGAAATTGGGACAAACCTGAGCACCTTGGCACAGGGAATACATAGGCTATCAGAAATAGGAAAGGATACAAATAGAGGAGTCACAAATTGACAGTTAGGTTATACTGAAGATAAATCACGTGTGCACATTGAAAGAATTCACCAAGAGTGTAATGAGAGCCCACAGAATAGGAAAACATCTTTAGCCATGGCACATCAAAGGCCTTATTACTAAAATCTACAATATTCTGCAAGCTAACAGTAAGAAAAAAACCTAACTACCCATTAAGGAGATGGGCAAAGGACCTGAACAGAAGTTTCCCGGGGTGGAAATCCAAATGTCCCATAAACATGTGAGAAAATGTTACTGATCATTAGCCATAAGAGAAATGCAAATTAAAGTAACTGTGAGAGACCACCTAATACCCTCAAAGTTATCCCAATTTCAAAAATCAGAAAGTAGCAAGTTTTGGAGGTGCTGTGTAGAGATTGGAACTCTTGTCCACTGCTGGTGGACCTGTAGGTACATAAAGTCATTATGGAAATCGATTTGGTGATAGCTAAAACAGATGGAGATTGAGCTACCATTCAACCCTGCAACCTCCCTACTGGGCATATACCCAAGAAAGGCAGGAAGCAAACCACGGCCAGACATCTGTGCTCCAATGTTCATTGTGGCATAGTTAACAATAGCAAAGAATTGAAAACAAACAGAATTTGCATCAACAGATGAGTGGATTAAAAAAAATGTGGTATATATCCAATGGAATACTATGCATCCCCAAAAATCAACAATAAATGCATGAAGTTTGTTTAGGAAGAACCAGAGGAAATCATGCTAAGTGAAGTAAGCCAAGCAAAAACAGACAAGTACAACATGAGTACATAGAGGTAAGCTTAAAAAAATAAACGGGGCACAGGGGAAAAGCTAGTTATATACATACATCCCTGGTGTGAGGTCCAGAATCTATGTGAGGGGCCAACTCAAATCGAGAGATACAGAGAGCAGTCAACTACACAAGCATGGGAAAGAAAAAGGGGAAAAAGATATGGGTGGGGGCAAGCAGGTCACTAAAACATCTAAGAAGAGAATATTGTTTATACCTCCACAGGAGAGGGAGAGAGAGCCCACCAGGCTTCATCCTGATGCTCCAAGAGTGAATACAAAAAACTGGCATGTACCAGGAAACCAATAGAGAAGTCTGCAAGGCCGGCCCCATTCCCAAATATGTGTCCCTCCCGCCCCCGCCTCCCCGCAAGAACACAATTCAGAGGAAAGCACTGGGGCTATAGCTTGAATAGAGGAATGCATCAGAATAAAGCATATGGGAGAAATGAAGTGAGATGAAGAGAGAAGGGAGGATATCCTGGCCTATCAAACCCCAAGGATAATATTCCTGCTTAGAGTAGACAATGCAGTGAGAACCATACGGCCAGCTCCATCATGAGATATGATTTGCCTCACTAAATGTTAACACTGCAGGGGAAAATGCTAAAGACACAGTGTGGGAATAGTGCACAATTAGACACCATTACGCTGGGGTGAACATGAAACAGAGAAGCAAAGGAAGCAAAGTTATGAAATCCCTAAGGAATACCAAAAATAGACTTTGGATGCAAAGTATGACACCCCATCAGACTCTACTGGAAAACATTTGAAAAGGCCAACAAACACCTTGAACTATTTATAAACTTTTTCATTTTTGTCAGTGTTGTGGTGTTTTTTTTGTTTGTTGGTTTTGACTTCTTTTGTTGCTTTCTTTGTCTTTGCCTAGTTTTTGCACTTATTGATGTATCTTCATGTCTATCTAGATAAGATAGGTAGGATAAATAATTTGGAGATGAAAAGAATGGGACCAATGATTCCAAGGGGATATAGGGGAAGGGGAGGTGGGAGAATGGAAGGGGAGGGGCGGCATAAAACTAACCCTGAGGACAAGGGAACAACAAGTAAACTAAAATCAATAGAAAGGCCTAGGATGCCTAGTGACACTTAATCAAGGGCAATGTAACAACAAGGAATTATTAAACCCAAATGAAGGCTGAACATGATACAGAACAAGAGCAAAATAAACAGGAAATAGGGGAAAAAACCAGGAAGTAATGGACATTTATAAAGGCCTAGATACAGGCATGTACATATATAAATATATAAATATATAAATAATGTGAAGGGAATAGAACTGTGTACTTATATCTATATGTTAGGAATCAAGGTTATAGATGTACCTTAGGCCTCGGTTCAAGTGCTCCCTCAACACAAGAATACTTTGTTCTAACAATCCGGGATTCTTGCTGTGATGTTCACCTTCCTGAGAGATTCACTGAAGACACAATGGATGCATAAGCAAATGTGGTGAAAAAATTGATAGTGCCCAGCTATCAAAAGATATAGCATCTTAAATGCTTAAGATAAACAAGTGGCCATCTAGCTTAGAAGCAACAAAGCCCACATGGGAGAAGCACACCAGCCTGTGTAATCATGAGGCATTAATGGGATCAAGTAACAGGCATCTCGGACCTGAAACAAAATCATACTCTATGTGAACTGGGGGAAGGGCATGGGATGGAGACCTAATACCCATCTGCAGATAATTGGACATCCCTTACAAGAGAAGTTTCAGGGATGAGATGAGCCAGTCAATGTTCAGTACCTCACTGATGAAACACACAATTTTTCTCTAATTATTTTGGTGCTTCCTTCCCCTTAACTATCATGAACTCAATTCTACTTTACATATAAGATTAGACCAGAGCATGCCCACTGCTACAGATAAGAGCCCACAGCACAGAGAATCCCAGATAAACTCCACAGCACCAACAATGAGAGTTGAGATACCAAGAGGATGAGGGGGGGGGGGGATAAAAGAGAAATGTATCACAAGAATCAATCTATAAGCCCCAACCTGAGGCATAAATAATGGACAAGTAGGTGAGGAGTCAGGGTGGACCATGTGTGAAAATAACAATCTGTAACATAAAGGGTTCACAAGGCAGGAGAGGGAAGGGGAAGATACGGGAAGTTGGTAACAGGGGTGTAGCGGGAAGAGAAAGCATTGAAAATGATATGTGAAAAATATGCTTGAAATACAGGATGAATGTATGGATTGTGATAAGAGATGTAAGAAACTCCAATAAAAATAAGAAAAAATAACCAGAGCAAAAAATTAATTTCTAGCTGTGCATTATTAATATAGAAGCATGCAATTTACTTCTGTATTTTGATGTTGTACATTGTAACTCATGCATTAAGCTTTCATAAGTTACTTCCTCTAAAGTAGGAAGCCAATTTCTGCTTTTTAGTCTCTTCTTAGTCTGGAAACTGTTGAAATCTGTTCACTTTGGGTGACTCTGCTGGCTTTTGGAACACCAGTGACTTAGCTTCCAGCATCGCAGCAACCCACAAGCCACCAGTGTGCAACAAACTGAAAAAAAGTGGTGTTTATTACAAGAAGAAATATAGTTAGAGTGCTCCTTAGAAGCAGAAACAGTGAGACTTCAACTTACTTACTATGGAAACGTCGTTAGGAGAGAACAGTGCCTGGAGAAGGATATCAGCCTTGGTAATATAGAGAGGTAGTGAAAAAGAGGAAGGCACTCAAGGCAATGGACGTACACAGTGGTTGCATCCGAGGCTCATGCATGGGAACCATTGTGAAGATGGTGCAGGACCAGGCTGTGTTTCATTCTGTGACGCATGAGGACTCTATGGGTTAGAACCAACTCGATTGAACCTAACACCATGAACACCACCACCACCACCACCACCATCCTCCCCACCAACCTCTAACCTGGCTATATTTTCACATTACTACCTCAAGTCAAAATTTGTAGCATCTTTGAATTATCAGAGATAAACAAGGCTAGTATTAAAAAACATGGCTTCATTTTTCCTTTCTCAATCTCTATGCGATTGTTATTTATCTCTGCTTCTGTTGAACTGAAATGAATCAGTAAAAAGAGTTGAGATCCTTGACATAGTCTTGATCATAGAGGGAAAGCTTTTCCAATCCAATGTGATGTTAGTTTTAGAATTTCTATAGATGGCTTTTGACAGATTGACAAAATTCTTTTCCATTTTTAGTTCAGTGCAAATTTCTATCATGAATGGATTTTATATTTTTCAAATATGATTTTTGCATATATTGGAATACTTGATGTTTTTCTTCTTCTGTTACTATGGTGAATTATTTTGGTTGACTTTCAAGTGTGAAAATTCTCTTGAATTTGTAAGGTAAAATTCATTTTATTGTGAAGAATTCTCCTTTCATATGTTGTTGGACTTGACATACTCAAAATATATTTTCAAAAATCACAAAAATTAATATCTCTGTGGGAGATATTGCTTTGTTTTCTTTCAAGGTCCTCATCTATTTTTTTTGTTATAAGAAGAATGGTGGGTTCATTGAGTAAGTGGGGAATATTCCCTCAGATTTACATTTCTAGAAAAGTTTACATAAAGTTGCTATTATCTCTTCCTTAACATTGGGTAGTAATCACCAGTAAAGACATCTGTTTATGGGTTTTCTTTGTGGGAAAGTTTTAAAATATTTATTAAATTTCTGAAAAGAATTTAAATTCCTAAGAGAATCTAATTCTTAAAAGAACTTAGAATTATTCAGGTGATTGATTTTTTTCCTCAAATGCTGTGATGGGTAGATTTGTTATGCCAACATGACCACAGAAGATTGGTGGGTCTGTTGTGACCGCACAGCCAATGAACATGCGGGATTAATTGAAGGGCAGATATAGGAAGGGCTCGGCAAGTCCCGCCCTCTCTCTTGCTTCCGGATCTTTGGACCAGAGAGCTGCCTTGTTCGTCCTATGCCTCGACCTCCAAGCAACACTACCCATGGGACACCTAATCGTGGACTGTGTTACGGTGAGTTGAGGAACCTTCAAGCCCTACTTCACCACGCTCCTGCCTGGGATATACATCTCTTGAGCTGGGGACTGCTGGACTTTGTCATCTGGCTGACTGTTGGTGACCTGCTTTGCCATTTGCTGCCTGTAACCAGATAGCCTGGATTGCTCTACAGAGGACTACTCAGCGGCCCTCAAGATTTGAAGGACTGCCGGTCTTCTAGTTGCCTCACACAAGTGAGTGGCACCGAGCAATCTGTATTACTTTATAGTAACTTTTTCTTTCTTATCTTATATACTTTTCTCAATATATAAATATATAAAAAGAACTACTAGTGTCCTGAATTTTATTTCTCTAAGAGAACCCTGCCTGACGCAAATGCGTTTAAGTATTTTAAAGTTTAAAGATACTAAGGACTGCCAGAAGAATAAACAAATCTACCTTGCATGAAGTACAAGCAAAATGCTCCTTATAAAGAAAATTACAAGACTTTACGTTCCTTACTTGGACATTTTATCATGTGGGATCCATCTCTGAGAGAGAAATTATATGTATTAAGTGAAGGGTGAAAGAAAAGAGAAAGACTATCAATGCTATGAATGGACACTGTCCTTTTAACATTGGTTTAAATATAGCAACAATTATGGCATGGCACAGAACTGATGCATGTCTTTCATTGTACATGAGATCAGTATGAGCCAGAGAGGATTAGACAGTAAGTAACAGCAACCACATGAATGTTGTCCATTCAATTTAAACATCAAATTAATTATCATAAAAACTGCATTCATTTTCTATTGCTATGGAATAAGACTATAGTACTAAACACATTAGATATGTGTTATCTCAAGTTATACATAATTTCATAGTTATTTTATTTTATTTACAGGGATTTCCTTTCTTAATGTTGAAATGGGTCAATTTGTCATTGTCTTTTTATTGTTTTATAAAAGGGGTAGAGTTTATTGATATTAATAAATAACTTGATTTTTTGTCTCATTGATAGTCTTCATTATTTTGTCTTCTCTGTCATTATTAGAATTTCTATCTTATTACTTTCTTCAAAATTTTACTGCCTTAATTTTTGAATAATTTGGATATCAAAAATGTGGGTGTTGCATCAAAACCAAAATAATAATAATAATAATACATTTTAAAAAAGAAACAAACACATGAACTGCCACTTAGTCAACTCCAACTGTTAGTGACCCACTAAGACAGGGTAGGCCTGCAGCTTTGCATTTCTAAGATTGTAACTCTTTAGGGAGTAGAAACCACATATTTCTTCCATGGACCAAAAGGTGGATTCAAACTACTTAACTTCTTGGTAACACACAACCCTCTATGTCACCAAGACTGCCTGCATAGCAAATCTAAATTCAATATCTTCTACATAGTCAACTACAGTCTTACATTTTATTCCCTAACTACCACAATGAAAACTAGAAGACATTAAAATGAAGTTAATGAAAGGATCAGGTCTCAGGTATTAAACAGGAAAAAACATATCACTGTGTGTGCACCTTTCTGAGATGATTCCTGAGGACGCGTGGGGACGTGAGCAAGAGTAACGAAGACAGCTGATGGTATCCGGCTATCAAAAGGTATAGCACCTGAGGTTTTAAAGGTTTGAGGGTGATCAAATGGTCATATAGCCCTGGAGCAACAAAGCCCACCATAGAAGAACCACACCAGCTTGTGAGACCATGAGGTGTAGAGAGAACCAGGTATCACGCATCAAAAAACAAAAATCATGTCATTGTGTGCCCACCTTCCTCATGTGATTGCTGAGGGAAAAGGGGTGTAGAGTCAGACAGAGCGGAGGAAGCTCATGGCACCCAGCCAACAAACAATAAAATATCTGGGATCTTAGAGGCATGAAGAGAAACAAGTGGCCTCTAGCACAGAAGCAGCTAAGCCCACATGGAAGAAGCACACCAGCCTGGGTGTTCATGACAGGTCAAAGGGAGCAGGTATCAAGCATCAAAGAACAAAAATCACATCACTATGAATGAGGGGGAGAGCAGGGTGGAGACCCAAGTCCCACTTGTGGACAATTGGACAGTCCCTTGTTGGGAGGAGATGGGCCAATCAAGGTGCAGTGAGATAGCAATGAAGCATACAACTTTCCTCTAATTCCTGAAGGCTTCCTCCCCCCAACTATCACAGTCCCAATTCTACCTTACAAATCCAGCTGGATTGGAGAAGGTTCACTGGTAGCAGTGGGAACTGGAAATGCAGGGAACCCAGGACAGATGAACTCCTCGGGGCCAGTGGTGAGAGTGGAGTTACCGGATGGGTGGAGAGAAGGTGGGGTAGAGAGAGGGAGCCAACTATAAGAATCAACACATAACCTCCTATCTGGAGAAGAGACATTGGAGGAGTGGGTGAGGTGAGATAATGGGCAATGTAAAATTTAACAAAATAATAATGTATAAAATACTGAGGGTTGGTGGGGTAGGGGCGAGCAAGGATGGAGGGGAAAGGATGAGATGCTGATATCAAGGCTTAAGTGGAAAAGCAGATATTTGGAGAATGATAATGGCAGCATTATGTGAAGGTGCTTGGCACAGTATATTTATTTATGTATTGTGAAAAGTGATGTATGAGACCCCAGTAAAATGATTTAAAAAATAAAACTAAAATGAAGATAAATGTTTAAAACAAAATTAAGAACGAGTATAGACTGCTGTTTTTATATTATTATCATTATTCCTGAAAACATACACATACATTCTATAGAAAAAGTATATTTATCTTATGGAAGATATTTCTTGACTACTGACTATTACTGTATAACTTACAAGTCCAAAACCAGCTTTATATTAGTTCATTTATGAGATTTAATTACCCTATGGTGAGACCTTGCACTATATCATATTTGTCTTTGTAATGTTCAGCATTACAAACTTCTGTCTCATAGTTTTTGCTTGATAAGTGGTCATTGCTGGATAAATTCATAAATGATAAATTGTTTACATGAAGTTTCAGTTAATTTTTCCCTAATTTAAATCCCTTAATGTCCTAGATGTCTAAATATATGTTCATAAGTTTCAAAGTTATCTAGGAATAATTCTTTCCCCAATTTTTCTTATTTTGACTGATTCTGAGTCTGCTATCTACTCCAGAAATAATGAATGCTATTTTCTAAACCAACACTCAGTGTGTTTGAATAATTAAACCCAAATTCACTAGGTATATTACAGTTTATAGTAATGGATAAAGGAAAGTTGCCCTTCTGTGTTTCTGAGACTGTAACTACTTAAGGAAATAGGCATTTGTATAAACATGGACATGGTCATTTAATTAGGGTTACTGGATAATCCTGGGGCTATTTAACCTCTTAACAACAGTAGACACCAGAAGGCTCAGTTTTAAATAAGATAAACATGAAGTGATTTTATATGCTACATTCTTCAGATACATTTCTTATAATGCTGACATCTCTCTTATCCTCTTACCCTTACCCCACCCAGAGAAATATTACCCAGTGATGATATTTGTAGCAGCTCTATGGATGATTGGTGATTTAAAGACAAAAGCTCATTTAAAAAAAAAATAGGAGACAAAGATGTGCTGCTCCAAATCATAGGAAGAACTCAGTTGGCCTTGTGGTTTAATGTGATCAGGATAAAATTGTGAACCATTCAATAGATTTTTGGGGGGAGGAGGGGCATCACTGCTCTCCGGTGGTGGGAGTAGGACGCCCAGCCCCACTGCTGGAATTGTACCTCCGTCCCCGTGGACCGCAGTCCCGCGCACAACCACTACGCCACCGGGGCTCAGCCCCTCAACAGATTTTTTTAACTGAGCTTTTTTCCAGGTAGCTGGTATTTAATAATATCTTGCTTTGTACTCGTATAAAATTTTATTTCTTCAATTAAAGTAAAAATTTTAGTATTTATTGTCATTAGTTACTTGTTAGAGATAAAATGAAACCCAATGAACAATTACAAAGGATGAAATTACATACCTAAAATCACATACCTAAATTCATGGCATCTGTGAATGTACCCTTGTTTGGAAATAGGATTTTTAGAGATGCTATCAGTTCACATGAGGTCACAATGGGAGAGAAGTAAGATAGTCAATGAGATGGTTTGCTACAGAGGCAAAGAATCAGGTATCGTTTCCTCCTTTGAACATAGGTCACTGGGAGTTCACACCAACTCCAGGGCACTTAACAACCACATAAAGGAGCAGGCTGGATCCTAACCCCATCTCAGTGTTTTATAAGGAGAACTGAGGCATAGAAAGGGAAGGGTAAATTTATGTCTTCATTATCTTAGTGCTGATGTAACAAAATAGAAACCAAACCTGCTATCAAATCATCCCAAGCAAATATAAGCGAGTGTACAACTGCTCCGTCAGGCTTCTGAGGCAGAACATCGTTCCAAGAGCAGACTCATCTCCCTTCTGCAGAGAGCCTGTGAGTTTCAATCACCGACTCTAAACCTGTCTTTCTCCCTGTGCTGCTCTGGTCTGTTTTCCGCTTTTATTCCTGGACTCTAAGTTATCATGAAGTGTCTAACTTCCCCTCTGTTAGTACCTGCAGGATTTCAATCTGCTCTTTTTCTTTTTATCTCAAAGGACATTCACTGAAAGCACACATTACACTGATACTACCTCATTAACATAACCAATAAAAATCCATCCCCAAAGGGGATGATCATCGCAGGTATGTTGTTGTGAAGTGCCCCTGATCCATTCTGACTCACGGAGATGCTATGTACCACAGAAGGAGACATCTCCGATCCCGCTAAGTCCTCATAATTGCTATGCTTGAGTTCATTGTTCCAGCCCCCGTGTCAATCTCTTTGGTCAAGGGTCTTCCTCTCCTCGTTCTCTTCTACTTTAGTGACCACGATGTCCTTTCCAGGGACTGGTCTCTCCTGACATGTCCAAAGTACTTAAGACAAAGTCTTGCCATAATTCTTTTTAAGGAGCATTCTGGTGGTACTTCTTCCAAGACAGATGTGTGTGCAAGTATTTGCAACTCATTTGAGGGGGACACAAATTAATCCCAAACAAGGCAGATATAGCTGCCACACAAAAAACATCCAGGATTGCCAGAAGCCTTCAGATATAGGGAGAAGTATATAACACTTTCTTTCGAAAGAAAACAAGCTATTTGACACCATGATTTGGACCTTCAGCCTCAAGAATCATGAGACAATCTGTTTTGTTTTGTTTATCCTGTTCTTATAAACTACTTGATTAACTGGTATTTTGTTAAGGCAACTTTGAGATACCAAGGAAGTACTGTCTGGCTGTTTATTAAATTTTAGAGTTAATTTTTCTGCCCAGAAATGATATGGTCTGGTCCATATCTTGTTGAAATTATTCAAAATCATCAGCTTTATTTCTCAATTTGTTATTAGTACTAAATTAGTAAAATGGTCTCCTGATGTTACAACCAAAAAGACAATTAATATTAAGACAATAAATATATTTCACACTATACATTTGATATTGTGGCAAGCTACATGATATTATTCTATCTCAGTTTTCTCACTTACTATTTGTTAGTTCTAAAGATTTTGTTATGTATGTTTGCTTTTCTCTAATCCGGAACAAATGAAGATCTCAGAAGCAATTGAGGACAGACTAGGAATTTACTTTCATTGATACAATTATGAATGCATTTTAAAAGCTTTTCTTAACTCCCATTTTGGGTGATTCTCCACAGGATTAAATGATTTCCCTCTGGATTAAAAGATTAGATAACTCCCAAACTAGTGTTTCATCTGAGAAAACGAGGAACTACTGATTGAGGTTTTTTGAGTCAGGGGTTGAATGATTCATTCTTTGTAAGCATGATTTTTCCCATTTTAAACTGATTTAACAATACATTTATGATTTTTCAGCCTTTTGTCAACTTGATACACCGCTCATCTTTCACACTGAATGCTTGGATATGCCTTAAGGGATGTAAAAATTATTCTGCAATGAGTTTAAGCATCATTCCCTCTGGATGGTAATAATGGGAGATAATCATTGTTGTAAACTGTAAGAAATATGACAGACAGAAGAAGACAAAAAGTAATGTATATATAAAAATATCACCCCGAATACTTTAATCTCTAGGGAAAGATAAAATATAGGCAGTCATTTTTAGACATTGTTATTGTCAAGACAGGGTAAAGGTGTTGCTAATGCTTCGGTTTTCAAAAAGCATCCTCTTCTCTGGGTTTTGTTTTCTCAATTCTCACAGGTGATTTATCATGTGGCTCACTTGAAATGATGTTCCTCTCTCTTACCCTCCACTTTTTTTTTTCTGAGCAGACCTTTGATATCTGGTAAGGATATACCTGCATTAGTTTCTTACTTGAACAGTATGTTGAAATATAAAATATCTGAATCTAAGAAGAGTCCTGCAAAGGGAAGCTCTTTGCTCTTTTTATCATATACATTAAAGAAACTACTCCAAAAATCATTATCAGTTCCAATGTCCAGTATGATTCACCCCGGGCAAAAGTCCATTTGCCATGCTGATGCATGGCTGTTTCCACCAGTCAGTCTGTTTCTACAAATGAAGTCTCAGTGTGCAGAATAGAATTCCTTCATACCATTTTCAAGCTGTAGAACTTTCAGAAGCAGATTGTCTCCCAAACAAGCACTAGCCAGAACCGACCCTGTTAACTTCAATGATCCAAGGAGATTGGGCAGGCTATGGGTGGTATAGCCTTGGTTTTGGCCTACAACCTTTCAGCTAGTAGTCAAACATTTAAAAGTTTCCACCCTCCAAGACAAACTAGAATCCCATAGAGGGGAACTTGCGAAAAATCACTCAAGGGGTTATTCTTCATTCTTAGCAGCACCTCTCCCCACTCCAGTGTGATGTTTCAAATATTATCCATCAATTTTTTGATCTCAGATCCTGAAATTTTATCTTCTTTTATGCCATGTTTATACCCCAAAAGAAAACATTTGCAACATTATCTCTATTGATTCACAAAAAGAGGCAATAAACTAATGACATGATTTACTTGTGTGTCCTCATATTTCTCTATTTGGAGAAAAATATTGCTATAAGGAAAAAATAAAATGCTATTACTAATTGAAGTTATAATAAAATATTCCTGGTGATTAATGCTTGCTCAGACCTTTAATTTCCAGAGCAGCTGTTCTTCAAGAAGTACCGCAACTCCAATAAGATCTGACACCAGACAGTTTGATTCAATTGGCCCGCTTGATCGATGACTGCATGTGTGGACTCAGACAATTGCTTGATTTTCCTGTATCTTCGTTTCCTCATCTGTAAGATAGGGACAGGAATAGTACTTGAAATAATACTTGATTTATATTAGATTTACTATTGTTTTCATCTGAAAGGAAAAGTATCAAGTTTTAGTTAAAGAAATATTGTCTCCACTGAATTACTTTGGACTCAAGGCAAAACTTGGAAGATTAGTAAGATGTTTGTAAAAAATCTTTTATTTTTAAAAGGGGAGAAATCAAGATAACAAAGTTAACTATACTTTTACTTAGATGCCTTCAATTTAACAATAATTCATAAGGACCGAAGTTCGAACAACAGGACAAAACATTGGCCAGTCTTCTGTGATTCTCATAGTTATGTTTGAGCACATTGTTGGGGCGTCTGGGTGAATCCATCTCATCAGGCATCCTCTTTTTCTCTGACCTTCAACTTTATTTTATTTTTTATTAAAAATCATTTTGTTGGATGATCTGACAGCTCTTATGATAATCCATACATCAATTGTATCAAGTATATTTGAACATATGTTGCCATAATTTTTTCCCTAAACATTTACTTTCTATTGAACCCTTAGTTTTCCTCCCTTTGTTTCCCACCCTCGGAATCCCTTGATAAAGCATAAGTTATTACTATTTTCATATCTTACACCAACATCATTCTCTGTTCCCCCATGGCTTCTGTTGCTCATACCCCTGGGGTTTGGAGGTGATTATGTGTTGATCGTTGCTATTGATTTTCTCTCCCTTCATTCCTCTCCTCACATTTTCCCCTACCCTTCTGGTAAAGCTGCTCCCATTCTTGTTCCTGGATTCCATGTGTCATGAGCTCCTCTCTCTTATCTGTACCTGGGCACATATTCTGGTCTATCCAGAGATAGGACTGGGGTCATAATAGTGTGTGGAGTAAAGAAGCCTCAAGAAACCAGGGGAATAGTGTGTGTTTCATTGGTGCTCTACTGAACCTTGGTTGAATCATTCCTTCCTTGTGACCCTTCTGTGAGGGTCTTCAGATGAGTTTAGAGACCCTGCTCCAGCCCCTATTATTCTCAAAAATATTTTTGTTTGTTTGTTTTGCACTGATTCCTATTTCCTGATCCCTTTGACACCTCATGATTACACAGACTGGTTTGGTTTTTCCATGTGGGCTTATTGCTTTTCTGCTAGATGGCCACATGTTTAATTTTAAGACTTTAATACCACAGATGCTATATATTTTTTATTTTGGATGGGGGCATCACTGCCATCAGGGGAGTGGGAGGCCCAGCTTTGCTCCTAGAGAGCTGCTGCTGGATTTGAACCGCCAAGCCAATGGACCGCAGTCCCACACTCAACCACTACACCACCAGAGCTCAGCCCCAGGTGCTATATCTTTTGAAAGCCAGGAACCATCTGCTTTCTTCAACACATTTGCATATGTAGCAATTTTGTCTTCAGCATTTGTGTCAGAAGGGTGAGCTTTACAAAATGACAGGTTGTTAGAAAAAAGTGTCCTTGCATTTAGGGATGGCATGAGCAGAGGTCCAAAATCTGTAAATTACTTCAGTGTATTGTCTTATAAATATATTTACATGGGCCAATACCTCTATTTTTAATGAATGAATGTATTTACATATGTACACACCTATGCTTATAACTTTGCCTCCTAAATCTTTCCTCTGATTGCTTTTACATTCTTCCTGTCCCACCATGATGCTTGCCCTTCTTCCACATCTTAGTAGAAATTCTTCTCAACTGATAGCTATTGCTTCAGTATTCTCAGGATCTCTATGTCTTCCTCACTGTTGATTTTAATTCCCTAGTTGTTCCCCAGTCTGTGGCCTTGCTTGCTCACCACACTCCCTTCCTGAACCTCCTCCCTAAAATTCCCTCCAGAACCATTAGTCCTGTTGACCTTCAGCTTTAATAAGCATTATGTCCTCTTTTTGGGACTGGGATATCTCCTGATATACTACTACCCAAAGTATGTGAGACGAAGTTTTGCTATCTTCACTTCTAAGAAGCATTATGGCTTTAATTACTTCATTTGACATATATTTATTAGTTCTTGTGTCAGGCATTGATATTTTATATATTGTTCACCAACACCACAACTCAAATGCATCAATTCTTCTCTGGCCTTCATATTTACTGCCCACCTTTCTCATTCATGTGAACCAATTGGAAATGTCATGCCCCATGTTAGGGAAACATCAGTCCTCAAAGTGGCATCTTGCTCTTTAATGCTTTAAAGAAGTCTTAGGCAGCAGATTGTCCCAATGCAATACATTGGTTTCTTGACTGCCAGTTCCATGAACATTGAAAAGTTTATCCCAGTAAATCAGACTTGACAATTTTGGTCTTTTCTCCACATATGATGATGTCGTCTACTGTTCCATTGTGATGTTTTTGTTTTCTGTACATTGAGTTGCAGTCTATAGTGAAGGCTGCAATTTTTGTGTCTTCATCAGTAAGTGCTCTTAGTTCATATTCAGTGAGCATGATTATGTCATCTGTATATCATGAGCCTTCCTCAAAATGTGATGCCCTGTTTTACTTCAGATGGTCCACTTTCCCAGATTGCTCCCACAGCATGGACATTGAATAGGTATGGTGAAAGAATACAATCCAGACACATACCTTTCCTGGTTTAAAAAAAATACAGTTTTCTCACAGAATCCTTCAATTTTGCAATGCTATGTTGTATTTCTTCAATGCTTTAAGCTTGTGCTATGCTGATTATGCTTGCTTACTTAGGCTAGGTCTTTACACTTTTCATTATAATACTTCACTCTGCCTCCTGGAGCTGCATTTATGATTTTTCTGTTCAGCAATTTTTCTTTACTTCATCTTTTCTTTCAGTAGTTTTGGCTATTCAATTTTCAATATCATGCTTCTGATTCTCTTTTGACACTCATGTTGACATTTTATTTATTTCTTGTCTGTTTTATGGCCTCCTATTTTCTTCAAATGTGATGGTCTTGATGTAATTCCTCCACTAGTCTGACTTTTGGTCACTAGTGTCTAAATGATCAAATGTTTTCTTCAACTCTTTGTTAAATTCAGGTGTGATATATTCGAGGTTGTATTTTTGCTCTAACAACATTGAGCTATTGTTCTTTAACTTCTACTTTTACCTGCATGTGATCAATTTTGGTCTCTCCTAAAGTTGACTCCAGGGCTTGATTTGACTTGTTTGGCTTGCTTGAGCTTCTCCATAATCTTTTACCACAGTCCATTTTTTTTCTATGTGTTTCTCATCTGGTATATTTCCATATGTACAGTTGCCATTTCACTGAAAAGAATATTTGCTATGATGAAGTCTTTGGTCTTGCAAAATCTATTTTGAAATTATCAGCTTTGTTCCTAAAACCAAGGAATTGGTTTCCAACTTTGGATCATTCTTTCTTTCCAACTTCTGAAATTTAATCACAAGTAGTTATCAATGCATCTGGAGTGCATGTTTGATCATTTTCAGACGGAAAACTTGGTAGAATTCTTTAATTTTCCATTACTGTCTTTAGTAACTGGGGTGGAAATTAGAATAATAGTTGTATGACTAGAATACTGCATTGTACTTCAAGATAGGTCTGAATGTATTCTTTTTATGATGAGTGTAACACCATTGTCTTAATTTTTTTTAATTTCCAGCCCAGTAAAACATATGATATTCACACTCAAAGTGGACAATATTAGACTATCACAACTTACTAATACCAGGGTACTAATCATTATGCCTTCTATTTCATTTCTGATGACTTCCAATTTTCCTGGATCCATACTCATTCAGTAAATTTTTAATTATTAGTGGATGTTTAAAATTGCTGTTTCTAATTTTGAGTCTTGTCCCATCAGCAAATGAAAATCTCCAAAGCTTTGCCCTCTTTGCATCATTAATATTGACTTACAGGACCCTGTTAGTACAGTGTGTTGCCAGTTGGGTTGCTAACCACAAGTTCTGAAAGCTCTTGCTGCTGTGCAAGAGAAAGCTGAGACTTTCAGTGTCCATAAAGATGTTTACTCTGGAATCCCAAAGGAGCAGTTCTACTCTGTATTTTAGCAGCCTTACGAGTCAGAATTGAGTTAATAGTGGTGACATTTTTTTAAAAAATTGTTTTTGTTTTCCCAGAATTCTACTTTGAGGAAGCAATTTCTCTCCAATTAGATTCTGAGTTCATTCCATCCTGAAGAGCTCATCTTCTGATACTATATCAGACACTGTACCCCTGCTTTCATACTGTTTACAGTGGATAATCCCTCAGAAGTAGACACACTATTTGTTCTTAGTCTTGAAGTTCTGCTGAAACCTGTTACCAGAGATGACCCTGTAGGTACTTGATATACCATGACTACAACATGGAATCCACCACAGTATGACAAATGGACAGATGTAGCATATAATATTAGTTATAACAAACATTTGTGCACATCCACTTATACATTTTCATGGGTGTATGCACTGGAAAAATACTTTGGTAGTTTAAGGTGTATGCATCCTAAAACCCTGACTACTCTTTTTTTTCTTTAAAAAAAACACTAGCTAATGAAGATCAACCACTTCCACATATATGGATCTATGGAAGTCACCTAATTTAGCATTAATTTGAGGATTAAGGGTGTAGGGGTGGGGTCTTGCGTGTCAATCTGAACATAGACCTCTTTATGGGCCTGGCCTTTTTCTTTGAGAATTCTGGGATTTCTGTTACTTCCTTCTTGGAAGCAGGAGACTCCCACTCTTTTGAAGACACTCGACTGACAAGGCTGGCTCCCTGCAAGACATCCCTGAGGAGAAGCCACATGGACCTACCCTGATGCAGCCAGAAACCTGGACCTATAGACGCCATATGGAGACTCCTGTCAGCTCTGAGAACTGAGATGGTTACATTACTACTGGCTCCAAAGACTTTCAACCTACTGGCTTGTGATCCTTTTGCTTTTGGCAACATTGCATGTATTTCATAAATCTGAAGAGGACTTCATAGATTGGTATCAGATATATAGGCTAAAGTCAGACTTATGACCATAGACTCGACTGGGTTTTCTTAATATACAATTACCCATTGTATAAAACACTCTCTTTTATATACATGTGTGTGTTTATGAATTTGCTTCTCTAGTCTACCCGGACTAAGATATGGTCTCCTTTGAAAAAGAGTTCAGTATAAATTGAATAACTGTTTCCTGCACTTTTTCTAATTTAATATTTTGTTTCATATTATTTATAATGTAACTAAAAGTAATATATATCCATAGGTTTTAGTACCACTTATTTTGTGACTTTACAATTTTGAACATTGCAATATTTCTATAGTTACTAGATCACACTATTTATTGATTACCTGATATATGTGAGTTTTGGGCACTTTCTGAAACATTTTAGGTGATAGAAAATTCATAAACATAATTGTTATCATCAGAAGGCATATGATCTAGTAGCAGGTAAAGAAATTAACTTCATATTAAAACAAACATAATGTAATATATAGTTGATGCTAATATTAAAACTTTTAAATAATGATATCAAGAGAAAATAAAGGTAAATAAAATTTTGTCAAGGGAATATTTGTGAAAAATGTGAAGTAAACTGTTTACTCAGAATAAGAATTGTATTAGGACATTGATGGAAATAAGTATTACATAAAGACTTATTGCATTATCGTGTTTTATTATTAGAACTTTCTGAAAGAGGTAAAACTGGGTTATAATTGTACCACTAGGATTCCTTTCTCCATTTATTGGGATTTGTAGTACATTTTTTAATGAGTGTTTAGCAAGTGGTGAGAGAAAAGTTCTCTCGCTAGTAATTTACCTTAAATACATGGAAATTAAAAATTTTAAATTTTAATTACATTAATTAACTAATCATTAATTACATGGAGAAGGGCCAAAGTGGAAGAGCAAACATGTAGATATTCTTAGAATTTGTTTGTCCTTTAGGCAAGGAAATTATATAGTTCTATATATTCAGGCAGAATATGGACCTATACTGCAGAATATAATTTATTATTCTTTCCCAAATTTTCATAAAGTTAGATGTGTATAAAGAAAGACAGTTCCACAGGGTTTCTGAAGCTGTAAATTTTTACAAATGCAAAGAGTGTCATATTTCTCCTGTGAAGCAGTTGGTGGCTTTGAACTGTTGAGCTTGAGTTTAGCAGTGCATGAACTGATATCAATATCAGTTATGCGGTTGTCATTGGGTACTGATGACTCAGTGAGCCTGTGTGCAGCAGAATGAAAAACTGTCCCACAATTGTTGGTATGTGTGAGTTTATTGTTTCAGCCACAGGGTCAATCCTTCTTGGTTCCAATCTTCCACTCTGTTGCTGCTCCTGAACCAAGCATGATGTCTTTCTCCAGGGACTACTGTCTCCTGACACTATATCCAGCATGTGTGAGATGAATCCCCATGATACTTACCTCTTTGGAGCATTCTGACTATGCTTCTTCAAAGACAGATTTGCTTGTTCTTTTAGCAGTCCATGACTCTTTTCAATATTTTTCGCCAGTGCCCTAGTTCAAATACATCCATTCTTTTTCAGTGCTCCTTATCCGATACACACCTATCAATGCATATGTGTCAATTGAGCATACCATAAATTAGGCACCTTGTTTCTTGAAAGAAAAATCCTTGCTTTTCAACACTTTAAAGAGATCTTGTGATGCAGACTTACCCAATACAGTGTGTGTCCTCTGATCTCATAACTGCTGTGCAACATTGATTGTGGATCAAAGGAACACAAAATCCTTTACACATAATTTTCTTCTCTGCAAATTAGTCCAGTTGTGAGAGTTTTCTTTACATTGAGTTATAATTCATACCGAAAGCTACAAGTCCTTGATCCTTAGGAGCAAATATTCTAAGTTCAACTAAAGAATCTCTTTGAAAAAATTAAAGGTAAGCACAACAGACTTACTTTATAGGTACAAGTAAAGCAAAATAGAATGTAAAAAAGAATAATGTAATAAAATGTAATGATATAAGATTCAAAAAGGAATGGATAAGGATAATTGGAATATTTTGACATTTTTTGAAAATAAAAGGCAGTAGGGAAGTGGTGTGTTAATTGTTGTTAATACTCAAATCATATTTCTTCTGATCCTCTAGCTTTTTGAGTATACAACATCTCTTAGTTCTCTTCTATGATTCTTAGGCAGCATTGTGATAGTTGTCAGAGAAATTTAAGTATATTTAAAATAATATTTTAAATCAATATTGAAGCCACATGATGTCAGTTCTATTTGGGAATTTGGGGCACATTGGCCTATAAGTATGAGTGCATATCTGAAAAGAAACAGCCAAAAAAATCAAAATAGGTGATCTCTAGAGAAACAGGAGCTACTGTAAAGTGAGATGGAGGAACCAGATGGTCTCTTCTTGTCAGGAGGAATATTATCTGGGCCTTATCAAAAAGATTAGTATCCGGGGCCTTATAGGCTTGTCCTACATCAAGGAGCCATCTGAAGGAGTCATGCAGGAGTCTATAAATGAAAGGGCACCAATCTCTGTGTGATCAAATGATTTTTATTAAAACCCATGATCAGTGAGAGGATGCATTAGAGTTTAAATTCCCAGCATTTGCATTTCAGATGATTAAGTTCTAATTGCAGATTAAATTTTTAGCATTTGGTTTGTAATGGGAATCTTAACTCCAATTTGTAATCTTGACACAAGTTCAGTTTATATTGACTTCTTTCTAATCCTATATCAGGGACGCAAAAAACCTTGACCTCAAGAAAAGTGTGCTTGAATGCAGGTTAAGATTGTTCTAGATAGCTTAGGAAGAAACAAACTAGTCTTGTTAAGAAGTAGTCTTGATTTGACATGTCCTTAATGGAAATTGGGATGCCAGGACCACATGGTCATGATTTGTACTCGTCAAAAGTAATCATAGGACTCTAGAATCAATCATGCTAATTTTTCTAATATGTAATATTGTACTTATCCCAATTATCCTTTTCCTGTTCCTAGATGTCTTTGTCCTGCCTACAATACTGATGAGTTGATCTGTGAGTTGCAATCATGATTTTGCAACAAATTTCCATTGTTTTCTCTGTTCTATTATGAACAACTTGGCCGTGAATCTGGAGTACACTGTCATGACCACATACTGGTGGTCCTTCCATCTCAAGTTCTTATATTTGTCCTATTTAAGATAATATAGAGGGTTTAACTCTCTCTCTTTTTCTCCCTCAAAAACAGTTGCCCTATTACTCAGTTCCTAGACAATTTAGCAATTTTATCATTTTTAAGTATACATTTTAAGTAGGTATACATGACATGTGTTCACAAAGATTAAATACAAACATCACAATGACTGAAGTGTTTTCATAATTTTTACTAAGTTATCAAATTGACTGAAGTAGATTAATAGTATTACCCAGATATATCAAAACTAATAATTACATGAGTAGGAGGAAGGGTTGAATAAATGAGTCATCTGTTTTTATGCTCCATATTTTATGGACAAAAGCTTGTACTACAGATCATCATCACCCTATAACATCCGTAGCCTATAACATTAACATGCCAGTTAGTCAAATGAATCCAATGGTTGAGCTAAATATATGAGACAATCCCCAACATGAAACGCAAGCCACATTTCTTTTGCCTTCATTTTTTATTCCTAGTTTCCTTTTTAATTTATTTTCCCACTAGAAAAATCAAAATATGTTTAATTAAAAGAAAGATGTGTCTTCTAAGTGAAAGAGAAATCTGTTTCAAGACAGCCATTGCCATATTAAATTTACCTTCAGACATATGCTGGAAATGAAAGGTGGTGCCATAATGTGCTTGTGGTCCGATGGGAAACTCCATATTTTTCCCCATTTAACTCAACAGCCTGTGAAGATCACCATAAATCCTGAAGACAGTCATTCAGAAACTGCTAATGATTGCATTCTTGCACGTTAAAGAAGATGTGCAGGGTCAGCAAAGACCTCCTAATGACAAGCCTGTGGAAGATGGAAATCATGGCTTGCCCACACAAGGGAATCTTTACGTGCAGATTTGGGCTTTCAAGCTTAAAAGTTGTCATGAAACTTCAATGCGACATAGTCCAAATGATGCACTGATTAAGAAAGGTCAGTTTGTCTTTGGGGAAGTTGACAGTCATGATATAGTAACTATGCAAAGCCGCAAGTCTCTGGAGCAGTATTTGTGTCTAATCTGTATGGTTACAGGAAATATAACTGCCAGGAATGCCATATTCATCATCTTGAGTAGTTTTATCAGCACTACCTGATAGCACACTGAAAAGAAAAATCACCCCAAATTTGCTTGGCCATTCAATCATGTATTCATTCCTGAAATGAGCTGGAAGAAATTCTGTGCCTGGATCTCAGAATAGAAAGAGAAAATAAGATACTATCCCTGCCCTCGTTGTGCCAAAAAAGAAGAGTAATAAAACATAAGGAACATATTATAATGTAATATGATAATGACTATCTCAACTCTAAACCCACTGCTGCCAAGTTGAGTTTCACTCACAGTGCCCCTGTAGAACAGAGTCAAACTGGCCTGTAAAGTTTCCCAGGCCACAAATCTTTCTCCCCTGTAGTGACTGGTAGGTTTGAACTGCTGACATTTTGGTTAACTGCTGAGCATTTTAACCATGGTGACACTAGAATTCCTTATAGTTTCTCTAAATCCCTGCCATTGAGTTAATTCTGATGTATATACATCCTCTCGGGTTCCAAAGGCTGAGGAAAAATAGAATTCTTTTTTCTCCTGGGGACCACTTAGTGGTTTCCAACCACAGCACTTACATGCCCATGCTTACCTCACTGCACCACGAAGGATGCTTTAAAATTGACACAGTGAAAGTCAAATCAAGATGTTAAGAGAAGCACTAATTCTGCCCAGGGGGATCTTTATTTTTTTTTTTAAAAAAAACATATTAAAAATGTGAATAAAGAGACTTTATAAAAGATCCATTTGCTGAGCAAATAATCCTAGGCATTGGACTATAAGAAGAGAACTATTGTAAGATCGGAGGATGATTTATTAACAACCTCAAATATACAGATGACACAAGCTTACTTGTTGAAAGGGAAGAGGATTTGAAACACTTGATGAAGATGAAAGATTGAAGCCTTCAGTGTGAACTGGAATTCAATATAAAGAAGACAAAAATCCTGACTACTGGACCAAAAGACAACATTATGATACATGAAAAAGAGATGGAAGCCTTCATTTTGCTTGAGTCCACAAGCAATGCAGAGGAAAGCAACAACATGCTGTTTTAGCCAAATTTGCTGTATAAGATCTCTTTAAAGTGTTGGAAAATGAAGAGGTTACTTTGAATACTAAGATATGCCTGATCCACTCCATGGTATATTCAATTACCCTAAAGTATCTTGGATTGACAGAAAGACAAACAAATCTGTCATGGGAGAAGAACAGCCAGACAGATCCTTAAAATCAACAATGGCAAGACTTTGTTTCAGGTGCTTCGGGTACAGTCACTGGGAAAGCACACTATGTTAGGAAAAATGGAAGGTCAGTGGAAAAAAATAGAAGAGTCTCAATATCCCATGGCTGGAATAATGGACTCAAAAGTAATAATGGACTCAAAAGCACCTACCAATAATAAAACCCTACCCTCCACAATTTGAACTGGCACAGTAACTGTAAAAATGGGCTTGAGCAAAGGAAGAGTTGTGAAGATGGCACAGCATTGGACAGTGTTTTTCCTTGTTATGCATAGGATCCTGAAGGCTTAGAACAGAGTGCACAGCCACTAATAGTTTACAACCCCAATACAATAATATGAATTAGAATAAAGTGAAAGGCCGTAGATTTAGTTGGGTTTCATGGATTTCACAGTTTGAGCTTAACTGATATACTGTTGAAACAAGCAAATATAAACAAATATATTTTGAAGAATACAAATAAAATCATCTGCTAATAGTATTCATAAAGTCCAGAAGTAATTTTTTAATTGACATATGGAAATTCAATTTAAATATATATCTATAGTGTGTTAGATGGAAGCTTACACATCAGGTCATCATTTTGCATTCAACAATTTAAAAAATGATCAAATTTTACAATAGTTTTTGCTGTTTTCCTTCCCTTCTAATTTTTGGCCCATCTCCAGCTGTAGGATATTATCTTTCCCTTAATCTACATTAAAATCTATGAGCTACCTATCTAGTGAAAAGTTATAGAGAACAATGATACTTGACTCAAATGTTGATTGTTCAAAGACTTTAAAGTAGACAGTATTACTATGATTTAAAAGAAACAGGCTTATAATGGATAAAAAAATAATAAATTTCAGATAAGTAGAAAATTAAAATATATATAATCTTTAAAATGATAAAATATGCTAACATTTTAAAACTATTTATTAAATAGGTTTAATACATTCAATAAGCTTTCTTTTATCAACAATATAAACAATTGTGCACATTAACCTTTCTGGGTGTTATATCAGAAATCAAATAGACTACTTTTGTGGAAAAAATAATGCACAAACTCAAATTCAGTCAGAACAGGTTAGGGAACAATTTCAGCATAGGGGGACAACATATGGGGTCACAGGTTAGGGGAAAATTAATCATGTATGCATTCAAGAGGATACTTAAAGCAAACTCACAATTGTCAAAATATGACCTTGAGAATATTTTTTTAATTTAAAGACCATATTAATAGATTTAATGTATTGAACACTACCTAGACTAGACCAGGTAAATTGTGGGATTACATCAAGGACATCACATATAAGGTATAAAAAAGTTATAAAAAAGACAAGAAAGAAATTAAACATGAGAATGTATGAAGAGATTAAATTTGCTCTTGAAAAGCTAAATAGCCCAGATCTATATTTTTTGATTGCCAGGCACCATCAGCTTTCTTCACCACATTTGCTTATGCACACATTTGTCTTCAGTGATTCTGTTGGGAAAGTGAGCATCATGGAATGCCAATTTAATACAGCAAAGTGTTCTTGCATTCAGAGAGTGCTTGAGTGGAGGCTCAATGTTCATATGTGACCTTAATAATAAACATGTAAATATATATGTAGACATATTTCCCTATCATCATATAAATATATTTACATATGTACATGCCTATATTTAGACCTTTCCCAAAGCCCTTAGCCTCTTAGTTCTTTCCTCTATTTCCTTTTACTTTTCCCTTCTCCCACTATCATGCTTAGCCTTCATTTGGATTTCAGTAATTTCTCTCAGTTGCATTGCCTTTGATCAAGCTCTACGAGGCCTCCTACACACTCCTCACCATTATTTTTGGATCACTTTTTCCCTTATCCCTGGGTTGGTTAACACCACCTCCTTTCCTCCACCTCTGCTTCTTCCATGTCCCTCTGGAACCACCAGTCTTGTGTTCTCCTCCATACTGTTCATCCAGTCTATCTTATCTAGACAGAACTACAGAGATGTGCATGTGTATGCACATGCACACACACAAAGACATAGCAAAACAAAGTGACAAAAGAAAACAAAATGACAACAAAAGGCCACTGACAATAAACTAAAAATCTGTTAATAGTTCAAGGTCTGTTGGTTGACCTCTAAGGATGTGCTGTAGTTGAGTCCAATAGGACGCCACGTCCTGGCCCCCAAATCTATCCTTGGCCGTCCTTCAGGACTTCCCTGCTCTACTCCCTGCACTGCTCTGCTGTCCTTAGTGTTTGGCCTCGGTAGGGTCAGTCCGGGTACAATCCCAACACTCTGTTTCCAGTGTTGTCCTCCATAGCGCCATGGGTCAGTAAGGGATGTCAGGCCTGCCATAGGATCCTCTCTGTGTATTGGCTATCTGAGCAGGATATCATACTTAAAACTTGATGGGCCAGGATGTGCTCCACTCTTTTTTTCACTCCCTTCCCTTGCTCCCATGTGCTCTGATCAGACATGTTCATCTCCCCAAGTTGCAGCTTGAGTGCTGTCTTCTAAAGTAAATTCTTCTGGGGGTGGGGGGGTTGGGGGGAGGAGGGACGGCTGTCCACATAGTTGCCATTGGGGCCGGGCCCTCAGATCCCTCCACTGGCTCCCCAATCCATATCGGCATGCTGCATTCACATCCCGGAGCACCAGGTTGAAGTCTCATCTCCTTTTGGAAGAAGCACATAAGCCTGGGTGACTGACTGTGAGGTGTTGAAGGGATCAGGTATCAGGCATCAAATTACAAAAATTATCATGGTGTGCCCACCTTCTGGATATGATCACTGAAGACAAATGTGGTAGGCGAATCTGGTGAAGAAAGCTGATGAGGCCCAGCTATCAAAAAAATACAGCATCTGGGATCTTAAAAGTTTAAAGATAAACAAGTGGCCACCTCACTAAGAAGCAAAAAAGCCCACATGGAAGAAGCGTACCAGCCTGTGTGACTACAAGATGTTGAAGTGATCAAGTACCAGGTATCAAAGAACAAAAAAATCACAACATTATGAATGAAGGAGACTGCACATTGGGGACCCAAAGTCCATCTGAAGGCAACTGGACATCCCCCTACAGAAGGGTCATGGGGAAGAAAAGAGCTGGTCAGTGGGTAGCATAGTAAGGATGAAACATATAACTCTTCTGTAGTTCTTAAATGCATTATTCCTCTCCATAATTGGAATTATGATTCCAATTCTACCTTTTCAAATCTGACTAGACCAGAGGATGTACACTTGTACAGATTGGAATTGGAAACACAGGGAATCCAGGACAGATGATCCCTCAGGACCAGTGGTGGGACAGGTGATACTGGGAGGGGAGAGGGAAGGTGGAATAGAAAGTGTGAACCAATTATAAAGGTCTACATATAACCTCCCCCCTGGGTGATGAACAACAGAAAAGAGGGTAAAGGGAGACATCTGACAGTGTAAGATATGAGAAAATAATAACATAAACTATCATGGGTTCGTGGTGGAGAGGGGACCAGAGAGGAAGGGGGAAAATGAGAATCTGATACCAAGGACTCAAGTAGAAAGCAAATGTTTTGAGAATGATGAGGGCAACAAATGTATAAATGTTCTTGACATACAATGAATGTCTGTATGGATTGTAATAAGAGTTGTATGAGGCCCCAATAAAATGATTTTTTTAAGAAAAGCTAAATAAAGAGGAGGTGAAAAGGAAGCAAAGAATGGAACACAAGATTTCAAAGGGTGACTCCAGAAAAGAAAACAAAATATCATAATGAAGCTCACAAAGATGTTGACATTGCTGAAGATGTTAAGGACGGAAGAAAATAATTTAAACCTTAAGTAAAAATTTGGAGTATATGATGAACCCAATAAATCGCTGAAATAATTGAACAATTAATATCACAAAAATCGAATTTTACAATAAATAATTTTTAAAATTCAGCAGTTTATCCAAAGGAGAGTTTCAAAGTTCAAGGTTGATTTAGAGGAGGATATGCAATGAAGGAGATCATTACATACAGATGCTTATCACTGGTTGAAAACAAAAATAAACCAATTATGATGTTTACCTGTATTTCATTAATTATGCAAAAGCATTCAACTAAGAAACTATGGATAATATTGCAAAGAATGAGAATTCTACAATATTTAATTGTGCTCTTAATGGAATCTATATGTAGATAGAGCAAGAGGCAGTTATACAAATAAAGCAAAGGGAGACTACGTGCCTCAAAATTAGGAAAGGTACCAGTGCTGTATTCTTTCACACCCTTAATCTTTCTGCTAAGCCAATAATGAAGGAAAACAATGTGATATGCAGATGATAAACCCTTGCTTGCTGAAAGTCATGAGCATTTGAAGAACTTGTTGATAAAACTCAAAGTCTACAGCCTTCCAAGTGGGGATGCTTGGCACAGTATATGTAACTATGTATTGAACTTTGTATGATGGAAAGCAATGTATGAGTGCCCAATAAAATGATTTCTAAAAAGTCTACAGCCTGCAGGGTTAATTATAACTCAATGGGAAGAAAACCAAAACCTTTACAACTGGATAAAATAGATTATATTATGATAAATGGAAGAAAGACTGAAGTTATCAAGTATTTTGCATTACTTGATCCAAAATCAATGGCTCATTGAAGCAGCATGGAAGTAATCAAAGGACTTATTGTATTGGGGAAAATTAAGGCCAAAAGAAAAATATCTTCCTTAAAGTATTAAAAAACCAAGATGTCACTTTGAAGACTGACATACACCTAAGTCATAGCATCTTCAATCATTTCATATGTACCGGACTGCTAAACAATACCTGATTTAAGAAATATTAATGTCTTTAAAACAAGATGTTAATAAGGTCTATTAAATATAACATGGAGTTCCAGAAGAAAGGGAGTGGGGGACTCTATTGGAAGAATTAAAGGGCCTTCAAAAAGTTCATAATATCAGTATCTTTTAATTTCACCTTTCAGGAATTTTGATGGTCCTTCTTTAACAAGTCCATTGTTTAGAATACAAGAACTGAAAGACTTCATTGTACATAACTTGGGCATGTTATTAGGAGGGGCCAATCTCTGTAGAAAAATATCAGGCTTTTGGAGAGAAAAGAGAAAGATCTCATGCTTTATAAAGGAAGACGCTTAACAAGATGTGTTAGCATAGTTGTTGCAGAGATAGTAAAGAAACACACACACTGTCATTGAGTCCATTCTAATTCAGAGCAATGGTGAGAAAGAATCAGAACTGTGACGTACTTCTTTCTGTCGTTTCTGGGTTACAGTGAGCTGAAACTGACTGCAATAGCAACCCCAAGAACAAAGGAAAAGAAGCAAAAAGAAATGAGAACAATTGAGTCTAATTTGCATGCAATTGGAGTTTCTAAAGGAGAAGAAAGAGAAAATCATTGGAAGAAAAATCACTTAAATCTCAGCAAATTTGTTGCAAGACAAACTGATACACTTTACGAAATTCAGCCATCTGCACATAGCTTTAATATGAAGAATACTATATGCTAAACATAACCAATTAGCTACAGAAAAAGAAAACATCTTGAAAGTTCCCAGAGGAAAAAGGTATATTATGTTAAAGAGAAAATTATTTGAGTCACTGTCACCTTGTGAGGAAAATATTAGTATAAGACCCAAATGACAAGACAAAACAAAAATCTCTCACCCTAGGATACCATATCAAGCAAAAAATACTCTTCAACAAACGAGATACACTAACAACATATTCAGGTAAAGAAATATTTGAAACTGTATATAAACATTTTGAGAAAATGCATAGGGAATAATTTATCAGCTTATTTTAAGGGTCCATCAATAATTGCCATAACTGTACCTGTCAGACATTAAAGAAAAAAGAGGGAAGATAAGAAAGAATTGAACATATTAATATGCCTCTTGAACACAGGCAAGAATTAGTAATAAAATTTTTATTACATATTCACTCATGATAAAATAGAATTAATCCACTGAATACAAGGGTTAACAAACAAAAATCAATGTAATTTGGCATATTAAGAGAGTAAAGCAGAAACATACATGTGACTGTTTCAATAGATGCAGAAATAACATAAGAAAATTCAGCATCTAATTTTCATGAACATTCAAGTTATTCTATTACAATACTACTTTTATTTTTAAATAAAGTTGCTTTAAAAAAACTATAGCTGAAAACCATATTTTTTAGTGAAATATTGAATAGTTTCCCCATGCGATCAAAAACAAGGCATCAAGTTAGAGGTTTAAATCATTGTAATAAAGCACAGAAAGAAAAAGGCATAAAGTTCAGGAAGGAAGAGAGAAAAATACCTACTTTAGCAGATGACGTTACTCTTTAAGTAGCACAGTCCAAGGAATATAAGAAATAATTGCTTCAAATAGTTGCATTTAGCAGGGTTTTAGGAACAATTTTGATATGCTAAAATAACTAAGGGTATGTACAATACAAATTAGCAGCACAAGATGGGGGGGAATAAAATAGACATTTCCAACTGCATTATTCAAAAACTTAAAATACCTAGACAAAATATTGACCTATATGCCAGAATTCAAAGTGAAAATTAGAATGTATTTTTGAGAAAATGTTAAATACATAAAAATAGAAATATGCCACAATAATGGATTGGATGACTTAGTATGGTAACTATGGCAATTACCCTTGTATTAAAAATTCCCAGGGACTCAATCCTAATTGAAATGTATTATGTTCATTCTAATATCTTTGAAAGCCAATTTGTAAAGTCAAGAACTAAGAAAACCCAAGGTGATTACAAGGTAAATTGTAGAGAAAATGTGGGTGCTTGCATGAGGTGAACTCAAAGACTTACTGTAGTGATAGTACTGTTATCAAGGTATCTACAATCACACTGGAGTGTCCTACTAGCCCCACGATAGACATAAACATCAATGAGAAAAATAGAGTTCATATATACAGTTGCATGTAGGAAGAGTTTAGAAAACTTCAAAAAGTTTAGAAAATGGAACTAAGGGATAATGAAAAATTTCCACCAACTTTTTGAAGACCCCTGTATTCAGACAATTGTTTTTTTGTTTCTTTGGAATCACTTCTCTTTGATGATGGGAGTAGGAGGCCCAGTCTTTGCTCCTGTGGAGCCGCTGCTGGAATTAAACCTCCATCCCAGTGAGCCACAGTCCCGTGCATAACCACTATGCCACCAGGGCTCAGCCTTGTTTCTTTGTTTTTACAAAGATGCCAAAGCAACAGTTGGAGAGAGAAAATTCTTTTAACAAATAGTACTGAAGCAACTGGATACCCAAAAGGAAAAATAAAAGTACTCATAAATGATACCATAAATAAAAATTTTTTAAATTAAATTAATAAAGAAAAATTAAAATAGACAACAAATTAATAGCTGAAATTACAAAACATTTAGAAGAAAAAAATAAATGCTTGTGACTTAAGTGTAAGCAAGTTTTCCTAGGCACAAAAATATAAACTATAATAGAAAAAATAATAAATTGTATTTTATCAAATTATGAAATTTTTTTCTTGAAAAACATCATTCAAAAAGGCAAATTACAGCCAGAAAATACATAATACATATTTCTGGAAACAAACTTACCTAGAACATATAAAGAATTCTTACAATCCAATCATAAAAAAATAATACCCCAATAAAAATCAGTTAAAAACTTTGAACAGATATTAAACAGAAAACTTATAAAAAAGGCTAGGTACATGAAATGTATATTCATAGTTTCTCCACAAGCAATTGTTAATTAAAACCTTCAAGATACTCTACGTTCCCACGAGAGTGGCTAACATTGAACACCTGAGATGTGAAACCACTTCAATTCTCATACACTGTCGATTCAAATGAACAGTAGCACACGAGAATGAGAAAGGTGCTCTTTCTTGGAAGACTGAGAAACTTGGCAGTTTTTTAAAATCACGGAACTGCCGAACTTTCACCTAACATACAATGTAAGGATTTATAGGAGACATAAACACATACCTAAATGGGGTAAAGTAATTTCATGTAAACCTGAAGACATAAAATAGTGTACGCCAGTGTATTAAACTTGTCATTCAGGGCAGTGCGTGGTGGTACCTCCTTGTGTCATGGATTTCTCATAAGGAGAGACCTGGGGACCTCCCCTTTTCTTTCTGCCTTTGTCATCCTGCTGGTTCACCATGATGGGACCTGCTAGAGCCCTGGAGATACGTCTACCATCATTGGATCCACAAGACTCTGTACCCACCAGCATGCAATATGCCTGCATTCTGCATCATTGTTTGTGACTGTGTGAGTCTGAAGGAATTATGGACTTAAGTTGGACTGGGCAGAGCTGAATTCTTAATATAAAAAGCTTCTTGATAGAAAGCTCTTTCTTATGCATATAAGTGTCATTGGACTTGTCTTCTAGTCAGCCTGACCTAACACACTATATCAAGCTGAGAATGATTTTGGATAGATAGATGACAAAGATTTGGACATCTCAGATCCTATAGCCAAAGTACTATACTGAAGTAATTCTGATCTCTTAAATAGGGAAAATAAACAAAAAGAAAAACACCATCTACAGGATTCTGATCTATGCCAATGAAACTGTTTTGTAGAGTGACATACAGACACTAAATGCCTTCTTCTTCCCCAATATTTATTCTTTCATTCCTTTTTAAAATAATGACCCAACAATAGGGATCACTTTATAGACACTTGGAACTAAGTCTAAATTTTTATAGTTCCTTTGCTATTTTCTTTCTTGTATAAATAAATCACCAATTGGATGTTAATGAAGTGGTATGTGTGTTCTAAGGGTATAATTAAAGGAAATTAATATATATAGTTTCCAGTCATTCATTTCATCTTGTCATGAATAAGACATATGGAGCTTAAACCATCACTTTGGACCAAGATGGTATAGTTGTTATGAAAGAGATGGTAGCCTGTAGTGATGAGATTTAAAAGCTAAGAGACTTAACAATGATCTTGGTATTTCTTTGGAGAATATTGTGTCAAATGTATTAAAGAAATATCTGAAAACTCAAAGCATGGATTACACTAAGGAAATGATTATATTTGAATTAAATAAAGTCAATAACCTGTCATTATAAGCAACACTTCAAATCAAACCTATTCAGAAATGGAACAAGTATGTGGAAACCACATGAGATGGTTAACTTTATAGATCAATTTAGCTAAACTGTTGTTCCCAGTTGTATGGACAAACTGATTTAATCTAGTTACATGTGACTAAGTCAGTTAACCTTAAACAAGTGCTAATGTAATATAATAATCTCATAGTTACTTTAAGGTAGTGTAATTATTTTCCAGAATGTAACTTAATGTAATATAATCATTCAATCAATTGTGGGTCTTAAGATCAAACAGTGTGTGCTCTGCTGCCAAACTACAAATAGGTATTTTGACAAATCTCTCACTGCACCATTCTCATTGCATGAATTACACAGTTTGTGACAGTATCTTTCATAAGTTTCCAGTGAATCTTCAGATAAAGAAAGGTAGACAGACAGACAGACAGATACTAAGGCACACATACATATATTTCTGTTACCTCTCTAGCCAATCCATACATCTATCTCACTCACTATGTTTTACTAGGGAACCCTCATGAAGACATCACATACAATGGACATGCTGACATCCGAAGTAAAAAGTAACTTTTAGGCCTGGGAATATACAATATCTGGAGAGTAACTTAAGAAGGAAGGTCATAAATAAGACCCAGCAAGCAGAAAACCATGTGAAACACTTCACTGTAGACTAGTATGTAAGCATAAGTAACCCCCCTGCTTACACTGCTCACTGAAAATACTTAGTCTCTGTGAGGAGCTGTTGCTGGAGATCAAGTATGGCAGACTCCACTAGGCATTAGGACTTAGTGTTAGAAAAAAAACCCAAATGCTCGCAACTGGACTGACAGGTCACACCCTGATAATTGTAGGGAAAAAAACCCCAGACATTTTCAAGGATTTCTTTTTGCTTGGATCCCAATCAGTGCTTTATAGAAGCATCAGTTAAGAAATCATATGACAGGCTGCTTTGGCCAAATCTACTTGACAGGAACTTTTTCAAAATGTTGAAAAGTGAGGACATTACTTTCAGGACTAAGGTATACCTAACTCAGGACATGGTATTTTCAGTTGTATTTATGCATGTGAAAATTGGACAGTAAATAAAAATTGACCAAAAAAGAATTAATGCATTTGAATGGTGGTGCTGGCTGAGAATGTCGAAAATACCATGGACTGGCAAAAGAACAAACAAGTCTATCTTAGAAGATAGTCAGATGTTCCTGGGAAGTAAGGGAGGGCAATGGAAAATAATAAAACCTAAAGTAAGTAATGAAAAAGGTGAAAACATAACAAAGAAAAATTACCAAAAAGGGACTTTTGTTCCCTTTGGCATTAATGTGTGTGTGTTTGTGTGTGTGTGTGTGTGTGTGTGTGTGTGTATAGGAGGGAGTTTTGGGGACTCACTGCTACTGGACACTAGAAAAAATCTATAATGCAATTATAAGTTGACCGGACATCCTGCCTTTTAACAATTTTTCCTGCATCCTGCAGCATTTTAAAATTAAATAAATATATTACAATGCTATTTTTGTGTTCTATGAACATCTTTGTTGCTCCATATAGACCAGATTTTTTTTATTTTTTTAATTTTTTTTTTTAGGCATCACTGGCCTCTCATGGTGGAAGTAGGAGGTCCAGCCTTTGCTCCTGGGAGCTGGAATTGAAACTCCAACCCAGTGGGCCGCAGTCCCGCGCACAACCACTACGCCACCAGGGCTCAGCCTAGACCAGATTTTTAATCATACCCCCTTTCCCCCAGTCAATGGTGTCCTGCTTAAAATCTGGTCACTTTTGTAGATGGATAATTAGGGGAACGTAAAAAATGGAGATCTATAAATATCCATTGCTGCTGCTGTCTGTACTACTACTGCTGATTTAAAAACCATTGAAGTGTATGCTAATTCAGTTGTAATCTTTGTCTATGTATTTAAACCTTTCCTATTTTGGGATATGGCAATGGAACACCACAGAATAAGAATGACATTGTGACCCAAACAAAAAAAAATTATGAACTTCAAAGGAGGTAGTAGCTTCAACTTGGGCAAAACAGTAGATTTGAGAACTATGATCTCATCTAGCATATCACTAGTAAATTCTTGCACTCCTGTTTTCTATATCACCTGTAACAACAAAACTTCAGAGAGTGTGGTATGTGATGGCCTATTTTACTGAAAGTTCAGTGAAAATTTTGTCCTATATATTCAAATTTTAAGAACAGTGATTGCATCCAGTTAAACAATAGCAAAACCAAAACTCAGACTGAACCAAATCAGGTGGCACTAAGTTGCCTCTGACTCATCCTGGCTTGCAGAGTCAAACTGTCCCACCGAGTTTTCAAGACTGTGGCCTTCCAGACACTTACTCTTTCTTCTAAGAAACCTCTTGTTCCAGTTTGAATCACACCCCCTTCAGTAGCAGTCAGGAGAATGAATATTTACATTACCCATTTACACTTTAGTGAACTAGTTTTCAAATATGATTGCTAACCCTTGAAAATGAGGCCTGCATAAAGTTAGGATTTTAGTTGCGTTTCCTTTCTCATCAAAACTTTGTTCTAACAGCCTAGTCCTGTGAACTAGACTCCAATTATTTTCAAAGTGGTGAGAACACACGTCTCAAAACATTTGTGTGTCCTGTATTTCTGAACATTTTACCTCATGCTTTGACATTTTATAGAATGAAAGCGGTATTCCGGAGGACAGTATCAAGCTGTTTGCTGTGCGGACTCAACCTTATTTTGGAGAGAGTAGCTAAGCTTTTAAAAAATACCTCCAGAATAAACGCTATCAGCCATACATATGTTTGAAGATAGGTAGAAGCCTGAGTAAAAGAAGGAAAGAGGATGTGTCAGAGGAAGCGAGGTTACCGGAAAACATATTACTAGCCAAAAGAGCATATGCAGTTCTATAATAAGATGCTAAGCACAATAGAAATATACAAGGTAAAATGTTAAAATACATATATTTGCATTCCCATGAACCCCTGAATGATTGATGGTAATGTTCAAATCCAGCACCAAGGTGGAACTGCATCTTAAAACTACCTCTGGGAAAGGTCATGCTTGTGGGGGATTGTTAACACCTTTGCCAGACTGACTAATTCCTCAGTAATTCATGCTTCAATCCCAGACAGCTTTTATCACAGTGTGTTTCAATGCAACGACTATGAGCATGAATCAAAATATCTTTGGACTCATGAATTAGTCAGAGGTGGAACAATATGTCAGCATTAAATTGGCGAATAGCAGCAGCGATTATCTACATCGGGATCAATATTGTCATTAGATTGGCCACTACAATAATTATTTATTTAAATAATAGCCATTCTACAATTACTTTTGTTTACCTGGATCATGAAATCTGGGAGGTTGATATTTTTGCTTAATATGTGTGTGTGCATGTGTATAATAATAATAATTTATCCAATGTAGGCACGATGGTAGATTTGAGAACGATGATCTCATCCTGAATATCGGTAGAAATTTTTGCAGTTTAAGTCTTCCATATTATCATGATTAAAGAAAGTTTACAGCATGAGCATGAGGTACAGTGACCTAGTTGAAGTTTAATCATGTTTAACATAGGCAAAATTAGGTGGCAATTTGGCACTTGGTAACCAAATTCTCTGAAAAAAATGGTTGAAAAATGGTCTTACTGTAAGTTTTAAAAAATCAAACAGATGAATCAAACTAGTTGCCTTGGAATTGATTCTGAATCCTGGAGACCCCATTTGTTGCAGGGTGGAACTGCTCCCGAGGGTTTTTCTCAATGCTGTTGTTTTAAAAACATGTTTTGAGTAGCTTGTTCTCAATACCCTGAGCTTTCAAGACATTGGGGTCTATTTCATAAGGTAGAACTGTTAGGAGAAAATCATGGTCAGAAAAAAAACTCTAGAAAAGTTTGGGCTAACACAGTCTTCCCTTTCAAGTAATACACATTAGAGTTTTAAACACATCACCAAAGTAAATATAAGTTGTCATACTTACTGAGAAAATTAAAATGGATTAGATAGAGTAGAACATCATTTATGTCAAAATAGGATACCTATATTTCATAAGGAAACACATTTTTATTTTAGTATATAAAGCAAAATTCATACAGATAACCATATAGTATATATATATACATACATACCTATGACTTTCTATTAGTTTGTTCCAAAATGTGTCTAGAACCCCAAATCATTAAAAACAGTGAAGGAAGAGTTTTTATAAAGGTAGCACCAAAACTGAAGAAGAAGATCCCTGACCCACCTAAAAGAGAAGTCAAAGCAAAGGCATTGAGGCCAAGACGGTCACACATAAGGGTGTCCACTGCCACAAAAATAAGAAAATATGAATGTCATCCATCTTCCAATGACCCAAGACAGGGCAAGAATGCAGCCCAAATACTCCCTGAAAAGCACACTTAAGTTTGACCAGGATGCCGTCATCAAGTTCCCCTGATGGCTGAGCAAGCCAGGAAGACCCAGGATAATTGCACACATGTGTTCAAAGGGGATGCTCAAGTCACAAAGCACCAAGTCAAACAGGCTCTGAGGAAGCTCTATGACATTGAGCTAGACAAGGTCAGCACCTTCGTCAGGCTTGATGGAGAGAAGACGACATATGTCCAAATGGCTGGCTCCTGACTATGATGCATCCAACAGAATTGGAATCATCTAAACTGAGTCCAGCTGGATAGTCTCAAATATAAATTTCCTAAATATAGAAAAAAGTGATGAAATAATGCTTTTGAAAACATCTAAATGTATGTGAAGGTAATCCTGTGCATTTGAAACATGTGTAAAAATATTCAATAATAAAATGAGAAAGGTACTTCCGGGAAGATGGCGACTGCGTGACGCTCACCAGAGGGAACCAGCAGGGGATCAGGCGGGGAAAGTGTCTGAAGGAGAAATTCAGCACTACCAGATCACGGAAGGATCACCATAGAGATAAGTGGGAACAGATTCACGGGGTTCTGAGGGGCTGGGGTTTTTTGGCTTGCCACAGTGAGGCCCAGCCGGGGATTGACCTGCCATTGTCTGTCACTGTCTCTGCCAGGGCCACTGCCAGGAAGGTTGGGACGGCGCAGGGCGCTGTCTTGTCAGAGCTGCAGCTTAGTCGGAACCGGGGCTTGGTCAGATCCGTGGCTTAGTTGGAACCGCAGCTTGGTAGCAACCGCGGCTCTGAAGGCGCCAACGGCTTGCCTCCAGTGCAGAGCAGAGATTGAGCCCTTGCAGCCCGAGTTCTTCATTCTGTTCTCTATCCCCCAATTGTTTCTGCAAATCGAATCTCCTGTAGTTAACTCCTGGTCTTTTCCAGTTTGACTCACAGACCAGACCTGCCCCCCTCTTAGCCCAGGGCAACTCCTCCTGCTACACCCAGCTGGGAGAGTGCCCCACCCTGTGCAGAGTAGCCCAAGGGAGAAGCTGGTTCCACCCAATTTCCTACAGGGGAATTCCAGCCTATGTGTTTGGGAGAGCTCTAACATGTCCTCAGTTGGTTCATCTGAGGCATCCTCCTCTTGCCAGCCGCCACACAGCCCAGAGCAGTTCCAACATCGCTGGCCTTAATTCCAAGCTGCTGCGGGAGCCACAGCCCTGCCTGATCTGGTGGTTCTGCCCAATACTCACGGTGCTCTACTCAAGAGTGGGTAGCCCACAAGCATTCCGTGACACCCCCGTTGCAGTGGGCACCTACTGCAGTGCCTCAGGCTGCTGTGGACTGCACCATCCCAGTTGCTGGTGAGACTGTGCAGTGCAGTACCATCCTTGTGGGTCCACAAAAATTCACCAGTGGACCCTGGGAATACAACCCAACTTGCCCTCCAGATAACAAGACACCAGGGAAAGAGTGAAGTCATAAGAGGATAAAGAGTTAGGATAATTCCATAGCGAAATTAGTCACAAGAAGTTCAAAGACACATTCCTTTAAGTCTCCCAGAGGGAGCTAATGCTCTTCAAGACCCTAGAAAATGGCATCTGGTACTTTGAAAACAACGCAAAGCAAACAGCAATCAGCCCCAACAACCGCAACAAAAAAACAGGAGAAACAAAAGGCAACTGCAGATGATGCCCTAAGGCTGATGGCATGCATAGAAGAAGCAGATATTGATAAGCCATAGAAGGAAAATTTCAGAATGATGCTTGGAGTCATATATGACATAAGGGAAACAATACAGAAAATGGATGAATTAATAGATAAGATAAAGTCCATACATCAAAAGGAAAAATACAAGAGCTTAGGAATGGGATAACAGAAAATAGCAACAGACACATGGACTTCACAAATTGACTGGAGGAAGCTGAAAACCACGTCAGGGACCTAGAAGATGGACAAGTAGAATTTAACATATACGAACAAATATCTAATAAGATTATCAAATATCTAATAAGAAACTGAAGAAAATGTAAGATCTATGTCTGATGCTATAAGAAGAAATAACATCAGAATTATTGGCCTGCCAGAAGACACAACAAAGAAGTCATTGCAACAATCATCAGAGAATTCCTGGAGGAAAATTTCCCTAGTTTAATGACTGAAAACCAGCCAACCATTCAAGAAGCTGAAAGAATACCAGCTAGACTGAATCCCAAGAAGAAGTAATCGAGACACATAATAGTGAAACTATCCAGCATTGAGGAAAAGGAGAAAATAATGAGAGCAGCTCGGGGGGAAAAAAGCAATCACATGTAAAGTTTCCCAAATAAGAATCTGCTCAGACCTATCAGTGGACACTATGAAGAAGAGGAGACAGTGGAGTACTATATTCCAAAAATTGAAGGAAATTAATGCAAACACAAGAATACTATACCCAGCCAAATTATCTATCAAGGTAGCTGGAGAAGTAAGAGTTTTCCCAGACAAGGAAAAACTCAAAGAATACATTAGAAGAAACCCAGCCCTGCAAAAGATCCTTGCTGAAACAGTATGGGAAGAAGAACAAAATGCATCAAGCATAAATAGGAGAACATCAGATAGAACAACCTCACCCAGAGGGCAGCAAAGAGAAAACAGCCCTGAAAATAGGAATGACATAACGATGGAAAGAAATCAAGAACGATCAACACTCACACACATATCCACAACACACTGAAAAGAAATGGAGGTAGAGAAAGTCTCAACTCAAAAGGTAGAAAATGATATCACACATTCTACAGTTGGAGATAATAACCCAAAATATCAATGGAATGAACTCGGGAATCAAAAGACTGTGGCTAGGACTGGCTTAGAAAACACAACCCATCAACCTGCTGCCTACAGGAGACACATATCAAGACTACAGACAAAAACAGGCTGAGAATCAAAGGCTAGAGAAAGGCATACCAAGCAAACAACAATTCAAAAAAAATCAGGGGTAGCAATTCTAATCTCGGATAACATTGACTTCAAAGTGCAAACTATAAAAAGATAAGGAGGGATACTATATAATGCTCAAGGGAAAGGTAGACAAAGAATCAATAAGCATTGTAAACATATATTCCTCTGAGAGACCCACTGAATATGTAAACCAAACACTCCTAAAGATGAAAAAAGAAATCACAGCCTCAACAATCATAATGGGTAACTTCAATACACCACTCTCTGAGAAAGACAGATCACAGGGGAAGAAACTCAACAAGGAGGCTAGGAATCTAAACACTACAATTAGACAACTTGATTTGGTAGACATCTACAGAGTTCTTCACCCAAATAAAAAAACAATTCACATTCTTTTCATCCCCACATGGAACATATTCGAAGATAGACCACATACTGGGACATAAGGTGAATCTACATAAATATAAGCACATTGATATCATACACTACTCTCTCTCAGATCACTGTACCATAAGGTTGGAAGTCAACAAAAGGAAGATGAAGACAACTGGAGAAAATAAATGGAGAATGAATAATTCTCTATTGCAAAAGGAGAACATACTGGCCCAGATCAGAGATGAAATAAAAAATATTATAGAAACCAATGAGAATGAAAACACGACATACATAAACTTATGGGACACAGCAAAGGCAGTCTTAAGAGGAAGTTTCATAGCAATACAGACACACCTGAAAAAGGAAGAACATCTCATAACTGATATGTTGGCACAGAACTTACAACGACTAGAGCAGAGTCAGCAGGACAATCCCACTAACAGCAAAAGAAAAGAAATAATAAAACTCAGGGCTGAGATTCAGGAGAGGGAAAATAAGAAAACAATGGAAAAAATTAATTCTGCTAAAAGTTGGTTCTTTGAAAGGATTAACAAAACTGACAAACTGCTGGCAGACTTAAAAGAAAGGAGGGAAAAATTTCAATAGCAATAATGAGGAATGAAAGAGGAGACATCACAACTGACTCTAATGAAATTAAAAAGATAATTACACAGTACTACAAAGAACTGTACTCCAATGAATTCAACAACATGGAAGACATGGACAAATTCTTAGAAAAACAGTCTCTTCCTAGACTATCCTCATCGGATGTCAAGAATCTCAACAGACCCATAACAAGAGAAGAAATAGACAAGGTCGTCAAGGGATTATCAACAAAAAAAGTCACCTGGACCAGATGGGTTTTACAGGAGAATTTTACCAAGCTTTCAGAGAAGAACTGACACCAATCCCATACAAACTTTTTTCAAAACAGAAAAAGATGACAAACTCCCAAACTCCTTCTATGAAGCTAGCATAACACTCATACCAAAACCGGACAAAGATTCCATAAGACTGAGAACTACAGACCGATATCCCTAATGAACACTGATGCAAAAATCCTTAATGAAATACTGGCCAATAGAAAACAAAAGTATATAAAACAAATAATTCGCTATGACCAAGTGGGGTTCATACTAGTGATGCAGGGGTGGTTCAACATATGAAAGTACACTGGTATCATTCGCCATATTGACCCAGAAAATTATAAGAATCACCTGATTATATCCATAGATGTCGAGAAAGCATTTGACAATATCCAATACCAATTCCTTTTTAAGACACTCAAGAAGATAGGAATAGAAGGAAAATTCCTCAAGACAATACAAGCTATATTGTATTGTTGAAAAACCAACAGCCAATGTGCTAGTCAATGGAGAAAAGACAAACACAATCCCACTGAAAAATGGGACCAGACAAGGATGTCCCCTGTCCCCACTTTCATTCAATATTGTACTGGAGGTTTTAGCTAATAGCATAAGGCAAAGAAAAGACATAGAAGGTATGCACCTGGGGAAGGAAGAGGTGAAATTATCATTATTTGCAGATGATATGAGTCTATATATGGAAACCCAAAAGCTCCAGATGGGGATTACTGGATTATACAATAATAATATAATAAAGCAGTATGCCAGATTGGCAGGATATAAGATCAACAATCAGAAGTCAATTTGTCTGCTGTACACATAAGACCAGGGAAGAGGAGATTAAAAAAGTGGTACCCTTCACAATAACCACACACAAATTGAAATATCTAAGGATATACCTGACAAAAAGAACAAAAGGTCTATATGATGAAAACTACAAAACACTATTATAACCAAGAGTGACTTCAACAAATGGAAGAATATCCCATGCTCGTGGATTGGAAGACTCAATATAGTAAAGATGTCAGTTCTACCCAAGGCTCTGTATAAGTTTAATGCAATTCCAATACAATTACCCTCATCTTCCTTCAAAGAAATGGAAAAAATGATTACCAACTTCATATGGAAAGGGAAGAAGCCCAGAATTAGCCGAGATCTCTTTAAGAAGGACACTGTGGGGGGGGGGGGGGCTTGCTTTACGTGACTTTAGCACATATTATACAGCTACTGTGGTCAAAACAGCATGGTATTAGCATAATGATAGATACTCAGACCAATGGAAAAGAACTGAAAACCCAGAAATGAAAACACCAGCATACAGACAACTGATCTTTAATAAGGGTCCAAAAAATATTAAATGGGAAGCAGATGCCCTTTTCAACAAGTGGTGCTGGAAAAAAATGGATATTTATTTGGAGAAAAATGAAGCAAGATCATTACCTCAATCTAAGCACTAGACTAAACTCAAGGTCGATCACAGACCTCTAAATAAGACCCCAAACTATTAGCGCCATCAATGAGAGAATTGAGATCAACCTGAAAACATTGGCACAGGGATTACGTAGGCTATCAGAAATAGGGAAGGACACAAACACAGAGGAGGCACAAGTAGACAGGTTGGATGTACTGAAGATTAATCATGTATGTTCATTGAAAGAATTCACCAAAAGAGTAATAAGAGAACCCATGGACTGAGAAAACATCTTTAGCAATGACAAATCAGATGAAGGCATTATTACTAAAATCTACAATACCCTGATAGCTTCCCAAAAGAACAAAACTAACTGCCCACTGAGAAGGTGGGCAAAGGGCATGAACAGAAGTTTCACAGAGGCAGAAATCAGAATGGCCAATAAACATATGAGAAAATGTTCCCACCCATTGGCCATAAAAGAAATGCAAATCAAAACAACAATGAGATACCACCTAACACCTTTAAGGATTACCCAATTCAAAAAATCAGAAAGAAGTAAGTGTTGGAGAGTCTGTGGGGAGATAGGAACAACTATCCACTGCTGGCGGACCTGTAGGTATGTACAGCCACTATGGAAATCAATTTGGCGATATCTAAAACAGATGGAAATTGAGCTACCATATGATTCTGCAAGCCCCCTCTGGGCATATACCCACAAGAGGCAAACAATGAACCACGACCAGACATCTGTGCTCCAATGTTCATCGCAGCACAGTTCATAATTGCAAGAAGTTGGAAGCAGCCCAAATTTCCATCAACTGACGAATGGATTAAAAAGCTGTGGTACATACATACAATGGAGTATTATGCATCGCTGAAAAGTAGTGATGAATGCATGAAGCACATCACCGCATGGGAAGAACTCGAGGGAATTATGCTAAGTGAAGTAAGCCAAGTGCAAAAGGACAAGGTACAACATGAGTCCACTGAGGTAAGCGTAATTTTAAAAAAAATGCAAAAGGGGTATCTTGGATTGCTACTGTATTCAGAAATGCCTGGCGAGAGACCCAAGTAGTGTGGCAGGGGCCAGACCCAAATTCAGGGCTACATATGGTAGCCAACTAGAATGGGAGCTTGGGGGTGGGCGGTGGTGCAAATGGTGATGTGTAGAGAGGGAATGGAGTATTAACCCTCTCAAGGGGAGTGTACTGTTTATATATCCACAGCGAAAGAGGGACCACACTTAAACCCAGGATCTGAATGCAGTGTGGTGGTAGGAAGTGGAGAACCAATGAAGGAATCTGAGCACACAACCCCAATCCCAACTAGAGGAGCAGCCACCTCTCCACCAGGGGAGTTTGCCTTGGAGGTCAGCTCTTGAAACTGCAGCTTGGGGAGTGGGAGATGCCTGACCAGAACACATGAGAACAAATGAAGAAGGAGGAAGAGAGAATGAAGTACATCCTGGTCCACCAATCCTTCAAGACAATACTCCCACTCAGAACAGCCGATGCACAAAGAGGATCATATGGCCAGCCCCACTATGAAATACAGCTACCATCGCTGACCCAAGGCCTTTCGGGGTCAATAGTGGAGAAACAGGGTCAGGATTATACCCTGTCAGACACAACCACCTCAGGGAAAAACATCAGGGGTGTGCAACAGAGCGTGGAGATCCAGATGGAATGACCATGATAAACCTTGGGACCAGGGAGTGGCACACCATCTGACTTAACCAGGGGACACTCCTGGAGGTCAATGAACAGACCTTGAATTATTTACATGTTTTCATATTGTTATTTTTTACATATATATGTTTTTTACATATATATGTTTTTTGTTGCTATCATTGCTTTATTTGTTTTCTTTGGTTGTTCCATTTTAGGAAGCCTTTTTTGGGTACATATTGTTACCTTTGTAGGTCTATCTAAATAAGATAGGCTGGATGAACAGTCTGGAGGCAAAAACAAAGGGACTGATGGTTCCAGGTTTTGGGCCATGAGAGAAGGGGAGCAGGGGGAAAGGAGATGATGTTGACCAGCCCAGGGATAAGGGTATATCAAATGATCCAAAATTAGAGACAAGGTGGATGAGAGAAGTCCAGTAAGGATTGCTCAAGGGTAATGTAACAGAGAGAAAAAACTGAAAACCAATGGAGACTGAGTATGCTAGTGGGACAAGAGGGAAGTAAATGGAAATAGAGGAAAGTACTGGGGGTAAAGAGCATTTATAGAGGTTTAAATACAGGCATGTACATAGGTGCATATATCTATATGTGACAATGGGGGAATATATCAATGAACTTATACATATAGGCTTAGTAGAACAGCAGATGGGCATTGTACCTCCACTCAAGTACTTCCTAAATGCAAGAACACTTTGTTATATTAAATTGGCATTCCATGATGCTCTCCTTCCCTACCCAACCACTGAAGACAAATGTGTGCATAAGCAATGGTGGTGAAGAAAGCTGATGGTGCCCAGCTATCAAAATATGTAGCATCTGGGGTCTTAAAGGCTTGAGTAAGCAAGCGGCCATCCAGCTCAGAAGCAACAAAGTCCACATGAATGAAGCACACTAGTGTGTGGACCATGAGTTGTCAAAGGGATTTTTTATCAGGGTTTAAGAACTAAAAACCATAACACTGTGTGCTCGCTTTCCTGATATGGTCACTGATGACAAATGTGTGCATAAGCAAATGTGGTGAAGAAAGCTGATGGTGCCCAACTATGAAAAAATATAGCGTCTGGGGTCTTAAAGGCTTGAGTAGACAATCGGCCATCCATCTCAGAAGCAACAAAGCACACATGGAAGAAGCACACCAGCCTGCATGACCATGAGGTGCTGAAAGGATCCAGTGTCAGGCACCTAAGAACTAAAATTTTATCATTATACATGGGGGGAATACAGACTGGTGACCCAAAGCCCATCAATAGGTGAAGCGACATCCTCTTACAGAGGGGTTGTAGGGAAGAGATGATTCAGTTAAAATACAGTGTAGTAACAATGAAATATACATCTTTCCTCTAGTTCTCAAATGCTTCCTCACCCCCACTATCATGCTGCTGGTTCTACCAGACAAGACCAACTATAACAGGGGATGTACACTGGAGTCAGAAACATGGGGAATTTAGGATAGATATTCCCTCAGGATGAGTGATGGGAGTGGAGATACTGGGAGGGTGGAGGGATGGTGGAGTAGAAAGGGGGAACTAATTTCAGGGATCTACATATAACCTCCTCTCCGGGGCATGGCCAACAGAGACGTGAGTGAAGGGACACATTGGACAATGTACAATATGAAATAGCAATTTGTAAATTATTAATGGTTTATGAGGCAGAGGGAGGAAGGGAAATATGGAGAGGTAGATCTGGGGGCCTAAGTGGAAGGAGGATGTATTGAGAGTAATAATGGCAACAAGTGTGCAAATGAGATCTGCGTACAATTGATGTATGTATGGATTGTGAGGGGAGGTGTATGAGCACCCAATAAAATGATTCATTTAGGGCTGAGCCCCGGTGGTGTAGTGGTTGTGCGCGGGACTGCAGCCCACTAGGATGGAGGTTCAATTCCGGCTCCCAGGAGCAAAGGCTGGGCCTCCAGTCCCACCACCTGAGGGCAGTGATGCCTAAAAAAAAAATGATTCATTTAAAAAAAGGAGGGGGGAGAGGAGCTTTTTTTTTTTTTTTAGGAAGAGCTTATACTAAGGGATCAAGTGGAAAATGTTTGGAAATGTATGTGGCAACACGTGTGCAAATGTGCTTGATACAGATGATGTACTGAATGTTATAATAGCTGTAAGAGGCCCCAATGAAATTATTAAAAAATATAATAAAATAAAATGAGAAAAAGTTAACCATAAATGAAATTAGTATGAGGTTAAGTGAAAAAGCCTATGCTATGAAATCATAGACACCTTTATTAAACAAAAATATAAGGATGTGAAACTATTCCTTCTCAATATATCCTCCATCTGTGTCTATGTACTTCTGAATGAGCCATTGCCCTGTCTCTTTCCCTTGCCTGCAGAAATCAATGCTTTTTAATTTACACTCCAAACATCAGGTGTAGCATATTTGAGGGGGGAAATGTGTTGCTTTTCAATGTTATTTGAGTTTTGAAACAAAAAGAGCACTGAAGGGGCAAACTCAGATTGGGTGGATGGGCTAAGATATGTGCACGCACACAGCACTCTCCCCAAATTTGTAAGACAGTCCTTGCTACCTTTGAAGAATGAGCAAGTACATTATTATGATGGGGAAAAAATACCTGTGGACCAACTTTTGATTTGCTATTGCAATTTCCCATTTTCCTTATAATTTTTTCACCGCAATCCTCCATGATCTTCCTCGATTATTTAAGAAAATATACTAAAATAACAGCCTTTCAGAGTTCCTAGAACAGTTGTTATATCCTTCTGCACTGTCCTCTTTTAGAGCCTAAGAGTTCCTCTTTGAAACCTTTTCTTTGGTTTTCTTTGGACCATTTTTTAATTTAAAAAAGAAACAATAGCTCAGGAGCAACAAATCCCACCATAAAAGAATCACACTTGCCTGTGCGATCATGATGTGCTGAAACAATCAGGTATCAGGCATCAAAGAACAAAAATAAAAATCCATGGATCAATTGACTCCCGATACAATCATCGAAGACAAATAGTTACAGAGACAAACAGAGTGGAAGAAGCAGATAGTGCCCAGATACCAAATGATTAAGTGTCTGGAGTCTCAAAGACCTCAAGATAAACGCGTCACCCAGTCAGCACAGAAGTAGCAAAGCCCACATGGAAGAAGCACACAAGCATGTGTGATCAAGAGGGGCCAAAGGGAGCAGATATTGAGCATCAAAGAATAAGAGTTACATCATTATGAATGAAGAGGAGAGCAGGGTGGGGTCCCACTGGTGAGCAATTGGTCTCCCCTTACAGGGGCGTTACAGGGAAGAGACAGACCAGTCAAGGTGCAGTGAGGCAGTGATGATACATACAACTTTCCTCTAGTTCCTGAAGGCTTCCTGCCCCCAACTATCATGGTCCCAACTCTACCTTACGAATCCAGCTGGATGGAGAAGGTACACTAGTAGAGAGGGGAGCTGGAGAAATGGGAAACCCAGGACAAATGAGCCCCTTGGGGCCAGTGGTGAGATTGGAGCTACTGGATGATTGTATAGAAGGTGGGTAGAGAGACGAAACCAATTGCAAGAATATACACATAACCTGCTATCTGGAGGAAAGGCATCAAAGGAGTAGGCTGGAGGAGAGGTCAGGCAGTGTAAGATATGAAATAAGAGTAATAATTTATAAAGTATCAAGTGTTGGTGGGGAAGGGAGAGCAGGGGAAAAAGGGAAAGCATGGGAAGCTGATATCAAGGGCTCAAGTGTAAAAATGGGTATTTGGAGAAAGATAACAGCAGCCGACATGCAAAGAAACTTGGCACAGTATATGTATATATGTATTGTGAAAAACGATGAATGAGTCCCCAATAAAATGATTTTTCATAGAAATAGAAACAATAAAAAGATGAAGTATATTACTGAGTAAATTTATCTACAGCCATTCACTGATTACAAATACATTTAAATTGATGCTTAAATGCACTTTATTTGCACTAAATCCATGTACATATGAAACAGAAATTTTGTAGCGAAACTGTTCTATTTACTCTGGCATATTGAAGAGTGAAAACGAGGAGGCTTTCAAAACTCACTGGGACAGGTCCACTCTGTCCTATATGGTTGCTGTGAGTGTTTGTAAGCTGAAGAAAAATGTTTTGTTGCCTAATATGTTTACATGTTTACTATATGCCCAATAAAAGGTTTTAATTTTTGTAAGTTAAATTGGATGAAAATGGGCACGAGATGATCAATAAAATATGAAACAGTACCTATAGGATATATAAATACAAATATAAATGAGTATGGTAGTCATCTTCCAAATCAGGAATATATCTCCACTTTTAAATATACTCAAATCACAAAAGAGATCATGTACAAAACCTGGCTTAAAGACAGGGCATGCTGGGTATGGGTGATACAGACTACCAGAGGGTGGTTTTATAAGGTAATCAAGTTTTTCCAAAAGGAAAAACAAAGAAAAGTGATATGAGACTTGGCAAAAATATTTAAACATTTAAATATAAATATGCATTTTGAACACATCTGTTGTTTCAGTTGTTTCTTCAACTCCTCCAAAGGCATGCTGTTTCATCTGTTCGCTTCCTGTTCTTGTTTTGTCATCAAGTTGGTTCCGGCTCACAGTGACCCTATGTACAACAGAAAGAAACACCACCTGCCCCTGCCATCCTCACATCTGTGCTAGCCTTTTCCTGATGATGCTCCTGCGAGGACCATTGTTCTTAGAAAATGCTGTGAAGACAACACCTGAGTGTGCACTACTGCCACTTATTCTCATGGGGTATCATATGTAGGTAGATTATTATTGCCCTCCTTTGCTGTGTTCCTTTGTAATGAGTAAAGATCAGTCAAATGAATTGGTCAAAATACTTAATGGTAACCTGGAAAAGTTTGTAAGAGAAATAAGTAATTGGGAATCATGATTACCATAGTGAAAATATTTAAAAATTCAAACCATTTAATTAAGGCAGGGAAAAGGGAAGAGGGTTGCTTTAGTTCCACTCTCCTATAAAGGGTCGCTATGAATTGAAATTTACTTGATGGGTTTTATACATGAGAGAAAACTATACCTTGAGATAATTATTAGTTGGCACATACATTTGAAAGATATCTACCGGTCTCACTCAGGATCAATAATGAGAGTAGCAATACTAGGAGGGTAGGGGGAAAGTGGTAGGAAAAAGGGGGAACCGATCACAATGACCCACATATAACACCCCCACCACCAGGGGAACAAACAACTGCAGAGTGCATGAAGGAAGACAGTGAATGATGAAAGATATGAACATAATAATGATTTATAATTTATGAAGGGTTCATGAGGGAGGAAGAGTGAAAGGAGGAAGATATCTACTGGTCTAAATTGGACATAATAAGAAAGGTCTTCATAAGGAGTAAAAACAAGGCTGGATCAATGCGTTTGAATTATGGTGCTGGCGAAGAATATTAAGAGTAACACGGACTGCCAAATGAACAAAACAATCTGCCTTGGAAGAACAGCCAGAATGTTCCTTAGTAGTAATTTGGTCATACTTCATTATGCATAATTGAATATGCATATTTTGGAAGTGTTATTCAATGAAACCAGTCCATGGAAAAGGCATCCTACTAGGTAAAATGAGGAAGCCAGCAAAACAGAGGGAGACTGAGGACAAGATGGATTGACACAGTGCCTGCAATAAAGGGTGCAAACATCATTTGAAGGATGGCTCATGTGTTAGACAGAGTTTTATAGAGAAACAAAACCAGGACACTAGTAACTCTATATATTTATATAGATAGAAGGATACATAAGATAAGAAATAAACAGTTAACTAATCTATAAAGCCATACAAATGGCTCGGTGCAACACACTTGCATGAGACAGTTAGGAGACTGGCAGTCCTTAGAGTCTTGAAGGCCGCCAAGTAGTCTTCTGTAGAGCAACTCAAGCCTTTGGACCACAAGCAGCAAACAGCAGAGCAGGTCACCAACAGTCAGCCAGATGACAGAGTCTGACAGTTCCCAGCTCAAGAGATGTATATTCCTGGAGCGTGGTAAAGCAGGGCTTGAAGGAACCTCACCTCACAGCTACACAGTCCACAATTAGGTGTCCCATGGGTGGTGTTGCTTGGAGGTCAAGGCACAGGACGAACAAGGTAGCTGCTGGTCCGAAGATTCAAAAGCAAGAGAGCAAGGGCTGAGTTCGCCAAGCCATTTCTATCTCTTCCCTTCAATTGATCCGTGTATTCATTGGCCATGTTGTCACAACAGACCTACCTATCTTCTTTGACCATGCTGGCATAACAAGCTTACCCATCACAGCTCAAGACCAGGCATTGTTTGCTTTCTGTTGTACTTAGGGTCACTCTGAATAGGCACTGATTTGAAGGCACCTAACAAGATCAATAATAATAACTACATATCTGTATGTCTCAGTGACTTTTTAATCTGATGAATTATCTGTTCTCTTAGCAATGTCTTAGAAAAGATCGGCATCAACACTCCATTTGCTTCTGTCTGTACAGACGAGCAGATATCATAGGACTCACTCTCACCCTATAAGTATCCTTATTTTAGCTTTAGTCATAGAATGTAAAAGCTAAAATGAAACTTAGAATCTCATTCCATCTTGCACTTAGTATGATACTAGAAAAGTAGCCGTTCATAAGTGGACACGTAGCTTCTATTGAAATGTGATCAGAGTCGTTTGGTTAAACAACGGAAAGCCATTTCTTCACTCTAGGATTCCTCAAAACTTTTACTATGTTAATGGTTATAGTAAATCCCTATTAAAGGCATGTGCTATTCAAAGTGTTTCATCAGTGAATACAGACTCAGCTTCCTCAGGCATCACTTTCAGAAATGCTAATATTTGTGCATGTTTTTTTCCCTTATTCTTTTTAGTTAATGACATTTTACAAATCAAGTGTCTGAAACTCAGTCAAGTGATGTTTCAAAAAACCATCCTGTTTATTTATAGGCAGGCCCAGTCCACTAAGGATACCTGTTATTAATGGTATCTTTAACTTAAATTTCTAGGTAAGTTAGAAGAGATGCATACAGTGGTTCTTTGTTGTTGTTGCTGTTTGGGTTTTTTTTTTGGGGGGGGGGGCATCACTAGCCTCTGATGGGAGGGTGAGGCCCAGCCTTGCTCCTGGAGAGCTGCTATTGGATTTGAACCACCAACCCAGAGGCCCGCAGTCCCGCACTCAACCACTATGCTACTAGGGCTCAGCCTACAGGAGTTCTTTCCCCTTGCTATAGTGCCTAGAACAGGTTTGAAGCCTTCTTTAATGAACTGAACTGCACATGCAGCAAGTGAAAGTGATTGTGATCAAGAAGTCCTTGTGATCTGAGGGATTAGATCAATCATTTCAAAACCTGGACAGTTTTACGTAACATTCAAAGGCAAGGGGCTGTCTGTAAATCCAGAGTTCATCACCTGGAGAGTGTCTGCACTGCAGGTCTGGGATTGAAAACTGGTCTCTTGCTTCTAGGATCAACGCCTTTGACACCACAAACTTTGGTTCGTAGAAGTAGGTCCCTGAGTTTGAAGTGCATGCCAACACAGTAACTTTGAGAAATGGTAGCTTGGGAGAAATGGGTTCTCATCTCAATATTAGAAACAGTAATTTCACAAATTCCTTTGGTGTGGGTACAGAGCAGATGCAAGAAAAGAATACAAGAACAGAGACAGAACACTGCAGTTAAGAGTCAGGTCTCCAGAAACAAACAACATGAATATTCATCCAGCCATCACCCTGCACCTGTCATTTGGACAAAACTGTTCATCCTCATTTTTGCCAACTTTAAAGTCAGATTGCTTATCAGGTTTAATCTACATGTTCGTTCTGTTTTTAATTCTATTCTTGTTATTTTTACCAATTTTCATTTAAAATTTAATAACATCAATTTTTAAGAGCGTCTTAAGGTTCAGCTTTTCATATGCAAATAGTTCTTTTATTGGCATCTTTAAAATGGTAGCACATTTTAGATATTTCTTAGAAAAACGGTGCCTTTTTGTATCTAAGGATGCTATATTCAAACCCAATTCCAAATATGCCCAACATATGTGCTCACGCACTTATGTTTTTTTGTGTTTGTTATGTTTTGTGGGAAGAACATTTAATTTATAATAGTGTTGACATTGATTTGATGACAGTGAATTTGGTTTTCACTAGTTACATGGACAGGTCACTAAATTAGGGGAAAGAGGGGGGCTGTCTTCTCTAACGCCTACACTAAATGAAAATTAGCTGTCCATGCCACAATAGAGGGGTTACAAAGAAATCAGGCACACTAATTAGAAACCTATGGGAAAATCCAACTTGGGCCCTTACAGAATACTAGTCACCAGCCACATGACATCACCCAGGTTCCCTGAAACTCAGCTAGTAAGGTCAGTCATACCGTCAACCACACCTCCCCAGCCAGTGGGGATAAAAACGAGCCATGGGCAGGTAGCAGGTACCTCTATTCTTTCTTCTCTTGTACAGATTACATGCTACAAAAGGCCCACTCACACTCTTTGCCTTGGGGATTTTCCTGCTCTTAGTTCTGCACACGTGGTCTGGCACTCCTAGTCCAGTATTCTTTTCACATGGTTTTTCACATGCAGTCACCAACTCTGCACAGCCCTTTCTTGGCCTTGCACACTTGCCAGAAATAACATATACTTTGAGAGGGTATTCCCTGAAACGTCCCTTTCCCTCATAAAAGTTTCTAGGATTGCACAGGTGTTTCTGCCACATGAATTCTTTCAGCATTGTGAAGCAAGAACCACGGTCTGCCATGACAGAAATCAGACATCATATTAACAGTTGATTTTCAAATGGTAAAGAAGTTTCAACTATTACTTCAAATATAATAATCTTTACAAAAATGATCAATATCAGGGAGAAAAACATTGATGGTGACCTCAGCCCAGAATTTGAATGAATTAGTAAAACTGTTCTTCTGTCAGCTTGATCATTCAATGTGTCATCATGTTAATTACATTAAAGAGCTTATATTTTGTTTCCTGAAGATTTTGCTCCTTAAAACTTCAGGGGCAGTGTCTATTGTCTAATATTATGTTGAAAACAATTGTATTAGAATACTTAGGAGATCTGTAATGAAGCCATCAAAACTTTAGACACTGAAAAGTATTCTCAGGAATTACCGTACATTTTATTTTAAAATAGAAAATTGTTGATAAAGAACAACAACAACCGCAAATTAACTGTAAGTAACATTAAATTTGATCTCTCCTTATAACAACATCCTGAGCTATTAGGCCATTGCTTACACCTTAGCCTCAGCACAACGCTTGACAAGTCCATAGGATATTATTTAAAATTTAAACTAGCATTTCTTCACCTTAGATAAGCATCAGAATTATCTGGGGAATTTCATCCCTATTATTCATTAGTCTCACCCAAGAAGTTTTAAGTTACACCAATGTGTGGGACACAAAGGGCCTTCAAAATCGATTGTTATTTCTATAAATCTTTCTAGGTCTTATAAAGTACCCGGTAGACTAAACCATAGGACCTTATGACTGCTAAACCTTTTTTTTTTTAAACTGGAGCATTTGAAAATTAGATGCTAGTGTTTGTTATTCTCTGTCCTCCCCAAGCACACATACACATTTATACACTCATCTAAAAACAAAGTACACACTCAGGTAAACACACACACACACACACACACACACCACTGAAGCCCATATTCTAATAGATGAGAATCTTAAGAGAGATGGAGAGGTTTTGTTAAGCATAAGGAAATAATTTGGAAAAGGTTTTCCATAAATGTTTCGCAACACGAAGAATGGAAGGAATGTCACTGACTTGCCTGGGGGCATGCAAATATTCTTGCATTGGTAAATGTTGGGTTGTATATATGTCCATCAATTCTTAATTTAAAAAACAAAAAGCAAAGCACACACTGATTTTCTCATGATAACAGTGACTGAGAAAGCTTCCACTAAGAACAACACTTAAGTGATTTCAAATTAACCAAAACAAACCCACTGCTTTTTAATAGACTCTAACTCACAGCAACCCTTGAAGGCAAAGGAAATGAGCAGTTCACTAGAACTCACTGCGCCTGTCAGGCACTTACTTGGATCTCAGAAAGAACTGCCATCCTTCTTTCCAGTCTCATATTTCTTATATGATTATGAAGATTTTGGCCAGATATGGGGCAATAATTCAATTAGAAATCAGACTGGCATTTAAAACAATCAAAGAATATTCGTCTTCATATTAAAGGTGCTATTTTTTAATGACATTTTATTGAGGCTATGTTTATGTCCCCTCTTTTGGCTATCATTTTGTTTGTTTGGTTTCTTTTTAGCATGCATCCATTATTTTTAATTTGTCACACCATTGCATTTTGAAAGCCTTAATTCTGTTTCTGTGAGGTTCCCCAGAGGTGGTGAGAGACATGGACACATTTCTTTCCTTCACCAGAAGTGTACAATGTGCTACCTATCGCGGAAGACAGAGCCTAGGATTACTGACCAGCAGATACACTGATTGCTTTTGTTCAGGTTTTGGTCCCTGGAGTGTCTTCAATAAGTTTGTGTTTTAAACTGTATATCAGCATAGGCATCATGTATCATGCAATCATTAAACTATATTTTAATAGTTGTGTAATCATCACCATAATCAATTCTCAATCATTTTCTTTCTATTTATATCCACTGCTATTAGCTCCTCAGTTCCTTTCAACTTCCCACCCCAAAGAAGCCTACCATACCAAACTCACTGCCATCCATCTGCTGGGAACTTCTGAGACAGTAACTCTTTACAGCAGTAGGAAGCCCCATGCTCCTTCTCCCTAGGAGGCAGCTGGTTTGAAACTGCTAACCTAGAGTTCAGCAGCTCAATGCATTGTCTCTACCCCCATGGCTCTTTGCAATGGCATTCCTAATGGATTAATCTAGCTACTAGCTCTGTAGATTTACTTCTCCTGGATTTCATATAAAGCAAATCATACAAAACAGAACACAAACAAAAACTACCAGCAACAACGAAATAAAAAAGAGATACACTTACATTAAAAAAAAAAAGCAGCAAACTGAAAATGGTGATGGCAATACATGTACAAATGTGCTTGACACAGTAGATGAATACGTGGATTGTTATACGAGCTGTATGAGGCCCCAATAAAATGAGTTCAATTTTAAAAAGAAAGCAAGCAGCAAACAATAAAAACTAGAACAAGTTTTAAATGGGTCAAAAGGGAAAATGGAATTTTTTATCTATTTTAATTCATTCTCCAGTACACTGAGGAAAAAACTATTCACACACCCGTTCAATGGTCTCAGGTAGTTGAATGGAGACTTACTGGTAATTTACTTTTGGACTCTGCAAGTGGATTTTGGGCTTTCACTTGTATCCATAACCTTCTGCAAACCAGGTGCTCTGAATTTGAACTGTAATTCAAGCGAATCCTCTGGTTTGGGATTTCATTACCTACGCTCCCTGGGTCACACAAACTGGTGTGTTTCTTAGTGTGTTGACTTAGTTACACTTCACTTAGATGGGTACTTGTTTTAAGACAAGGCATGATTGAAGTCATAAAGCAATTGCCCTGGGAGCAAACACAGCAGCTCTCTAAGAATATGCCTTGGCAAAGCCCCGGTGGCATAGTGGTTGTGCGCGGGACTGTGGCCCACTGGGATGAAGGTACAATTCCAGCAGCGGCTCCACAGGAGCAAAGACTGGGCCTCCAACTCCCACTACCAGAGGACAGAGATGCCCTCCCTATCCCCCCAAAAAGAATGTGCCTTTCTGATCTTCCAAAACCAGGTCACTAAGAATCAGCAGGGACTCAATGGCTGTGAGTATGGTTTTCTGATATTTTCAGAAAAGAATAACATTTTAAGAGAACCAAGTCAACAACTAAATGCATTTTAATGCTATCCTTTGTCACCTCTTTCATTTTACATAAATTTTTAATTGAGCCAGTATTGAATTAGTTTATTTTAATTCAATGCTGCTGAAAATTTGCATTTTCACACAGGCTGTGCTGAATCGGAATTTCCATTTTTATAGAAGTTCCAGGTATGTTAGCAGAAGAATCACCTGGGGATATACCAGAACCACCTGTAGTCCTTGTTAAGCTATACATTATGATTTAGTATCTGCGTGGTGAAAATTCAAGTTCTCAATGTAGCATTGGACTTAAATGAAGTGGTTTGAAGGCTTGGTTTGAACAAAAGTGAATACAACAGAGATTTTGGGATGTTGCTTACTCTTCCATGTTTTATAAAATATCCTTAAGGTAGTAGCAACTATGTTTGGGGAGAAATAGAGCCTTGTGATGCTCATCATGCCACTTTATTCCTTTTCTCTCTTAATTCAGATTATTTCTACATAGTACATACCGTTGGAGTTTAATATCAATTTCATTCATATACTTCCTATTATTTTTTTCTTTCTAAATATTAGTGAGGTTTCCAGATAATACTTTTGATAGACTGAGCTCAGTTTTAATTCAGATGCCAATACCCTGGGCCCCATTCAATGTAGTTGTTGAAATATGTACTTTAAAATACCCTAAACCAGAGTTTTAGTTATCTTTTCTCTACCTCTCTCTTTTCTTCCTCTTCAAGCCTCTGAAGGCTACATATAATTTTAAACTAACTTAACACTTTCAAGATGTGAAAAACACCTTGAAACTGAAACTAACAAAGTGAATCACATTACTCTCCCAATTAAGATCTACAGCAGCAGATACACTCACATGTGTGATAAATATATCTACCAACCCAGCTGGCCTGCATTCTGATGCACCTCCATACTAACTTGAGGCTAGCTTGCTTTAAGATCCAAATGAGGCTTGGTGCATCTGATTGAGGAAAAGCAAACCTTCCCGCCCTCCCCCCCCCCCCCCCCCCCCCCCCCCACACACACACCTCTTTATTCTTTGGTTAAAGAATGTGTTTCCACTGTAAATATTTATTTAATTATATACATATTTTAAATTTAAGATGATGCTTTGGAGGCAGGGTAGAATAGTTTGTTTGGTTCCAAAGTTCACCAGCATAGAAGCAATCCTCTCTGTGTTTTCTTGTTTGCCTTATTTTTGTTCCTCACAGTGGACACGGGTATTATGACCCTTGTTTTTATAGGCAGATAGGCAATAGTCTGAGTCTGCACCCATTGTTTCTTCACCAAGCTTATACAATAAGTAACAGAGGGAGAATTGAATTCCTGGGTTTGGCTGATTCTATAACTTAGTAATCAATTGTGGTAGGCTACTTCTTTTAGGTTAAGAGAACAGAGATAAGTGATTTTAATTTAATACTAGACTGTTTCACAGTACCATGATTTACTTAGGTACTGATTTTTCTATACTTAAGTTAAAACAGGAAATAATGGTACTTGGGTAAATCACGGTACTGCAAAGTGTAGTGTAAGACAGATTAAATTCTCTTCTCTACTTAAAGTAGTTATGCATTTGTAACAATAAAAAACACCAAATGAGATTCTGTTATACTTAATTTCTGTAAATGGTTTCCTAATGTCATATTCTGTTCCTTGAATTTAGATGAAGCTTGAAACCATCATTTAATTCTATATCCCATACTTGAAGCTTGAATTTTAGTAGAATATTTTTAAAATACTGGAAATGATTAAGAAAACAAAACTCTACTATGAAGATAAAACAGTCCAAGAAACTATCTGTGAGAGATAATCTAATGATACAAGGTAGCTTCTGGAAACAGATTATGATTCAATTCAAATTATATGAGGCAAAAATAAATAGGAAGGAAAATGCATAAATTCTTAAGTGTTGGTTTGCTTTTCATTTCCAGTTGACAGTATATAAACAAAAGATAAAACTCTCTGTATAATAAAACAATGGGGATAATAAAAACAAAACTAATAACTTTGGTCTAAATGATCAGATTTCCATGAAGCAAATTAATGATATATCCTAGATTTGTAAAGTACACTTATTTTTATTTTTAAAATGTTCTTATTCTGCCAACCCTCTAAATGTTTACTTTGTGAGAGCTATCCAAAAAAACAAAAACAAAAAAAAAAACTGTGTCTTTTAAAACTATATTCTTTGTAAAGTTTTAGGGTAATATTCATTCTTTGCCTAAAATGTGACAAATTATAAAATTAAAAAATTCACATGATTTAGCAATTTTGTTTTTATAGTTATTGGATATTGGGTTAGTCCCGGTAGGCTAGAGGACACATTTCATAGACATGCATATAGATATAAGGAAAATGTTTATATACAAGAGGAACAGGACATTGAGCCCAGTCCAGTTCAAAGTCCTAAGTCCGATATTAACCTATATGCACGAAATCAGTATACAAATTCTCCTTCCGACTCACAAAGTCACAGGTCAGTGGGTACAGAATCTCGGTGTTGACAGGGGTCTCCCCATGGCTCCTCACTTCCATGACTCAGGGTTCATCAACAGCATCCCGTAGTGGCAGAAGCAACTCATTGCTGGCAGGCGTCTGGCTCCAACAAGGCAAAGTCATGTGGTCTCTCCGCCGGCTCCTCTAGCTTGTCGGACACTGCTATCTTGTCTTGTCCATGATTCATCATCTCTAAAACTAACTTCCAACCACTGGGGATATAGCTTCTCATCTTCACAAGGGAAATATCACGGGATTTCCCAGAAGTCTCAGAAGAAAGCGATGACCACATAGAGGCCTCATTGGCTACTCAATGGCTATCTCCAGATTAACAGGCTAGACTCCACCCCTACATTTCAATTATAAAATTAACATAAGCACATGACTGCCACAGATATATTTGAATTTTCCCTTTTCTTTTCCTTTTTCTTAGATTTCAATGTCATTTATTGTTTTGAGGGTATCAACATTAGTTTGTCTCTATTTATACAAATGGTTAAACGTAATATATTGTTTATTGACTAGGGAGAGTATGAGTGCATTAAGTATTTGGTTTATAGACTTTTTGAAGAAGATTTCATTGAAATATTCCCTTTTAATCTTTCCAAGGAATCATATCATCACTGGACCTCCTACTGTATTATTTTATATTCAGTAACAAAATAAAACAAAACAAAAGGCAGGTGTGAGTTAAGTTGCAAAAATGTGGCTAGCTTAGGTTCAGATTTCTTTCTGGCATGTCTTGGCCTGTGGATTCAGAAAGTAATGGTCACATAGGGTGTAAGCGTCATGGAATAGTCATGGAACTATTCTCCAGGAGCTTCTAGGGGAATAATGATGACAGCAGCAAACTGGAAAAAGATATTCGTATTTCTCTCACACTCTACTACATATCATGGTGGTAAAGAGTACTGGTGTCATGCCTTCTGGACCTGAATCGTGACTGAGCCATTTATTAGGTGTGTGACCTCAGGAAAGTTAATTACTTTCTCTGTGAATAAGTTTCCTCTCTGGAATAATTGAGATAAAAGTGACATGGATATCATAACTCTGTTGTGTGAGCGAAATTGTTTAATGGAAGGGTTGGCACGATCCCTTGCATGTTTAAGTGCATGATAAAGATGTGCTCACATTTTAGAAGGTACCTTGATATATTTCAGAATAGTAAAAGCATATCCTATCTTTACTCATTATTCTAACCTGAGAAGGCATTTGTAACCACTCTTATTTCTAGCCTAGCTATCTGGCACCTCCTCCACTAGAATTTCAATGTAGACAGAGTCTCCACCCCATCTCCCATTTTATTTGTGAGTTTAAAACTATATTTCTAGGGTCTAGATTAGTGCCTGAACTAACATGGATTTTCAGTAAATTCTTGTTGAAAGAATGCATCACTGATCAATTTTTCACTTTCTCCAGGCAGAGGAAACCGTCCACAACATTTATGAGTAAACCAGTTTTGTCTTTCACAGTCCATCATTGCAATACCCTGCCCCCTGCTAACATCCAACCTACTTTACTTTTCTTTAATCCACTAGCCACTAGATCATGCTTACAACTCTCCAGTGGAAGCCTCAGAATTTGGAAAAATTCCAAATATATCTTTGATATCCTACCAACGACGGTGCAATATGTCAGACCATCATACATCAGAGGCGACCTTCTTTGCCAAAGTCTATCAAAATCACTATTCCTGTGGAAATAAATAATAAAAATAATAATAGGTCATATTCATTTACTAACTGCTTACCTTCTATCTACTGCTGAATTAGATGCTTGATGCATTCTAGTATATCCTTTAAGGCATGTGTTCATGGTCCCAATTCTAAAGAGTAAAAGCATATGAGAAAATTGATATTTCTAAAAAGTTATTAATTTGTTATTAGAGCTCAGTTCAAAGTGGACCAAAATGATCATTGCCAGTCTAATATTAACAGCAATGCTCTTAAGACCAATTAAACTTTTCTTTTGTTTCTTAGTGTTCAACATTAAAGAAATTAGAAAGAAGGGCCATTTCACACACACTCTAAAGTATTAAGGATTGGCAATAAATCATGGATATCTTGGCTAAGTTTTTATTCTTACTTTTTTTTGTGACAAGAACATATTGAGCTGAAGGAACAAATTAGTAGTGGCAGGAAAATGGAAAAGATAATTCAAGGCTGGAGATTTTTCCCAATTAAACAAGCTTGAATATAACTTTATTCCAGTTTCACTTTCAAATGTGCACACACGCACACACGCACATGTGTAAAATTTGCCTCGTGAACACTTATTAAAATGACTAGACATTGCTTGTTCTTCTGGCCTGCATAACTTTCTTAAAGAGAACATATAGTCAGGGAGTCTTTTGGGTGTGGGATTCTACTGTGATTGCCTTTCCTCCTGGGAATACACAGACAAGCTTGAAGCAGTGAAGGTCAATACAAAGACGAAATGAATGCAATTGATTCTGAAGTCTAATAATTTTAGGAGATGGAATCATGGAAATAATATTCATTATTATTATGGCTGACCAGTGAAAGCAGAGGAACACTAAAGCCAAAGGATCCTAATTAGTTTTTCCCTTACATTGATGGTTCATAAAATTTGAAATAGAATTCCAATATTAGATCATTCCAAGATGTTCTCAGAAAAGCGTCATAGGCTTCCACATTTTTAGGCCTCACTGCTTAGCCTCTCTCTTCTCCCCAGAGAAGGCCCAAAAAGATTCTCCGTGGAGCCAAGTGACACACACCCCAGTGCCCAGGTTTCAAACAGAGTGATTGCTAAGGTTCTGATTCCCTGCAGATATTTATTGGTCATGGAGGCTTACTATAGGAACTGTGCTGCTGACTCTTGAGTTTGTGAGAAAAAAGAGAGAAAAAAAAGGGAAGGGGTGGGGAGGGGAGAGGATCCTTGGTAGCATCAGAAATTATAGCTTCACTCCTCCAAGAAGGTCAGACAGGATTTCCATCCCAAACCAATAGAAAAATATTAGTATTTTGAACCTTGGGCACACTGCCAAATCTCCCTCAGAAGCCTCCCAAGTTTAACTATTTACTTGGCAGTCACACATACTCAGAACTGTTGATTTGAAATTGCTTTGCTGCCTGACAAGGATTAAAGGGATTCAAAGAGAAACAGGGAAAGTAAGCAGGCTTTATGGTAGCCAAGCAACTCCATTTGTGTCACCTGTGACTCTCCCTCACCTCTGAGGGGAAGTGCCAGGGAAAAGACAATGATTTTGATCAGACCGGGGAAGAGAGATTAAAAAAAAAAAATGGGGGGGGGGCCTGAAATGAGTATTTTGCAGATGAATTTCAGACAAGCCAAGGAAAGAAAAGATAAGCTATCATCTACTCCTAGGGCACCTTAAAGGTAAGACCAAATAATAAAAGAGAAATAAATAGAGAGATAACGAAATGATAAGACTCTCCCCCTCCCCACCCGCTTTTGACCCCCTTTTCTGTCAATCAATGATGGAAAAGAAGTCCATTGGAATAGAAAAAAATATATTGCATTGAGTCAGTGACCTTTGTTATATAAACTCAGTGTAGAAAACATTATTCAGTTTATGACTATTTAGCTCATTCAAGAAGTTGCAAACTGAACAGTAATTTCATGGATTCATTTTCTTCACTTATACCCATTTATTTGACTGTGCCCACACACAGACAGATAAAACACAAGTGTTGAGACGCTGATGGATAGATTGTTGCTATTCACTGCTGTCAAGGCCGGTCCAACACACAGTGACTCTGTGTGCACCAGTTTTATGATCATGGCTATATTTGAGCCCATTGTTGTAGCCATTATGTCTATCCGCCTCTTTGAAAGTGCTCCTCTCTTTCACTGATCTCTACTTTACCAAACATGATGGGGAGTCCAGTAACTGGTCCTCAAAGTAAAAAAAATATTTTGCACCATTTGTGTTTGAATTAGCTAATCAACAAAACACATGTTTCCACAGTTCAGACAGTGACGATGATGTCCAAGTAGTAGGAATAATTTCAGACATTTAAAAATGAGGGTAGAAGACCATTTCAGGAATTTCTTAAGAAATGCTTTCCTTGGCACTGCCTTTAATATTTAGATTTTTTTTTGCTTTTTTTTGTTTGTTTGGGTTTTTTTTGGGGGGGGGAGGGGCATCACTGCCCTCTGGTAGTTGTGGGAACCATCCAGCAGCTGCTCCTGAGAGCAGCTGCTGGATTTGAACCGCCAAGCCCACGGGCTGCAGTCCCGCACTCAACCACTTACACCACCAGGGCTCAGCCCTATTTAGATATTTTGTAACTTGAAAAGAATTAAAAAACCAACATTTCAGCATATAGTTTGAACAAGTATTATAAGTAGGATATAATATGGATCTTATTTCTATTATCATATTTTTAAAAAAGAAAGCATTCGACTTCTCTGACTTTATCAATTATTTCTTCTAAATATGTATGTGTCTTTACAAAACACCCTTGTAAACCTTTGCAAAAAATAAATGTATGTTCTTTCTTTGCAGAATTAAGCTGTGTTCTGATTCCTGAATAAGCACACATGCACAACAAAAAATGAGGTCATTTGATCTGAAAAATAAACAGTGTCATTGAATATCTAAATTAGGTTATTGAGACTTCTGGTCCCAAAGTTAGAGGAGAATAAAAATAAATTTTTCATTTGTACTCTAAAGGGTTTAGTTTAGTGAGATGTTTCCCTTTAAGGCAATTAGCTAACCAAGATAATTACTTCATCTGACATCTATAAAGAAATATTGATTTGTCTAGTCTATAATTTTGAATTGTGCTCTATTTAAAAAATGAGCCTTTGTCCAGCACTTCAACACAATCAATGAATGCAAATTATCTTCGGTGTTCTGGCAGGTTTTATCTTTTAGTATTTGTTTACCTGCAGGACTTTCTAGGGATCAGGAAGCTTGTGCTTTTTTCTTAAATAAAGAATAAAATTAAATCTATTTTGAAAAAGCAGTGTCTAAATAGTGCACTTCTAAATAAGTACATATTCTTACTTTATTTTGGGGAGGGGTCAAGTGACACTTTAATAGGCTAGACACATAAAACCTATTTTTTGCATATTCTTACATTTTATAAAATATAGGCCAGCAAAAAGTTTTTGGTTTCATGCAGTTAAAATCTTTACATATTGCACCAAATACAGAACTAAAATATCAAGCAATTGACTGTATTTTTAGCTATTTATGTTTTTAGCATTAAATATATGTGCTGTAGCTATCTGATGTTACAATACCATGGTTACCAAAAGGGAATGGTTTTGACATACAGAGAATTATTTTCTCGAAATCTGAAATGAGAGTGATGGCTTGGATGAAGGATCTCTTTCTCTGGTTGTTGATTCTAGAATGTTCACATCACAGGGACCCTAGGTCCTAAGGAACTGGTTTTATCCTCACTCTGTTTTCTTGGTTATAGCAGATCCTTCTGGTCTCTGTTCTTTTGTATAACCTCTTTGACATCTGGCTGGCTGATGATGAAATTTAACTGTATAGATATAGTTGTACTAGGTGACTGCAGCAAAGGCTAAGAATAGACAAAGGACTGAGAGCCCCGTTTGCAAGAAGAAATCCCTGAAAAGTTTATGCATGGTTTCAAAGCATTGTCAGATACTGCAGGCCTAATGAACTTAAGTAGAGTATTACAGGAGATCTTGCTGGAGGTGAGGCCACTTGGATCTGAGAACTCTCAAAATGTGACTCAGGAGAAGCTCTCTCTAAGCAGAGTTGGCCATGGTAACATAAACAGGTAAAGGCTATGTGAAGGGAACATTCAGGATGTTAATTTTGCTTCACATGACTTAGGATTTTGTAGTGAGAGCTGCAAATGTTTGCTAAAAATTAGAACTTCAAATGTGCAAAGTATGAATCTAGGAAAATTCTAAGAAATAAAAAAATGAAATAAAAGATAAAGAATGATGTCCTAGTCATTAGTGAGATGAAATGGATTGGTATTGACCATTTTGAATCAGAAAGATCATATGATTTACTATGTCATAAATAATGCAAGCAAGAGAAATGGAGTGTAATCATTGTCAAATAGGACATTGAAGTGCAATTATATTTTGATAAAATTATATCTATTCCCTTTCCAGAAAATTCAACTATTATTCAAATTTATGCACCTTAAGTATATCCTATTTGAATTTGAAGAACATCCAAGAACAATTTTATAATGTATTGGACACTAATGCCAGAGGTCCTGATGAACTGTGAGATGACATCAAGAACATCATTGATGAAGGAAGCAAAAGGTCATTAAAAAGACAGGAAAGTCTTTATCTCCAATGTATTTTGTCATTGTGGGTAGCACCCTTGAATTTTTGAAATATGGTCTTCTGTTTTTCAGCATGTGAACCAGGCTTGATGAACCTAGGGAGACAACAAATAGAATAAGGGTTCCTGGGGTGTCAGCAGGAGGAGCAAAGGGTAAAGGGGATCTGATGTCAAGGAGTTCAGGAAAGGAATGTTTTGAAACTGAGAGGCAGCAGTTATACAGTACTGATTGATGTAATGGACTATGGAATGATATATCTGTATTATCTCCCAATGAAAAGGTCTTCAATAAAAAGACAAGAAAGGAAGAAAGAAAGGACAAAGTTGTTGCCAGAAGAGACTCAGAAGAGACTCAGAAACTCGATACTGTATAGAGTAGCTAAAGCAGATGGAAGAAATGGCGAACTCAAGAGCTTGTGAGAAAAATTGAAAGGGAAGCTCAAGAAGACAAAGTGTGCAATGAAATGTACAAGATCTAGAATTAGAAAACCCAAAGGGGAGAATATGCTCAGCCAATCTTAAACTGAAAGCCTTCAAGAAAAAAATCAAGCTTCAAAATGCAATATTAAAAGATATTACTGAAATGATATACCGAATAATTAAGCAAATTACTGAATAACGCAGGGGGCATGAAGGGAAGATAGAATACATGGAATCCCTCCACCAAAAATAACTAGTCAATATTCCACTATTACGAGGCCATATATACAAGCAAGAACCAAAGGTAGTTCAAGCAGCAGTGACAGCATTAGTCAAAAACAAGACTCCAGGAATTGAAGGAATACCAATGGAGATGTTTCAAGATTTTGATGAAGCACGGGAAGCATTCACGCATCTATGTCAAAACACTTGAAAGACCAGAAGAGATATATATTCGTGCCCATTCCAGAGAAAGGTGGCCCAATAGAATGTTCAAATTATAGAACAATACTATTGATACCAAATGAAAGTAAAATTTTGCCAGAGAAGAGCAAACAAAGGTTAGAGTAATGCATTGACAAGAAGCTTCTAGAGTTTCAGGCCAGCTATAGAAGGGGACTTGGGATAAAGAATACCATTGCTGATGTATTAGATCTTGGCTGAAAACAGAAAATAGTGTAAAGATATTTACTTGGGACTTAATGACCATGCAAAGGCCTTTGACTGTGTATATCATAACAAACTATGGATCACCTTGGGAAGAATGGGAATCCCGGAACAGTGAATTGTGCACATGTAGAACGTATATAGGGATCGAGGGGCAGATGCCAGAGAGTGGAGGGAAGGTGAAGTGGAAAGGGGGAACCTACTGTAGCGATCCATATATGACCTTTTCTCTGAGGAATGGACAGAGGGGATGTAGGTGAAGGGACACATCGGAGAGTGTACGATGACAAAACAATGACAATTTGTATATTGCTGAGGATTCATGGGGAAGGGGGAGAAGGGACAGAGGAGAAATATAGAGAGCTGGTACCAAGTAGAAGGAGGATGTTTTGAGAATGATAACGGCAACAAATGTGTAAATGTCATCTGCATATAATTGATGCATGTATTGATTGTGATAGAGTTGTATGAGCCCCCCCCCCCCAAATGATTTTTTTAATTAAAAGAATATAAAGGATTCACCATCATAACTTAAGGGAAAGTTATGCAGTGAGGGTGAAAGGACAAGCTTTAGAGGATGTGTTCCCAAGCTCAATCCCCCAGCAACCTTGTACAACAAGGTGGTAACAAGAAGTCTATGTTATGGATTGAATTGTGACTTCTCAAAATAGATGTCAACGTGGTGAGGTCATGATACTTAGCAGTGTGTATTTATCCTCCAGTTTGTGATTGGATGCAGTTATCTTATGTGTTACAAATTCTAGCATCTATGTTGTTAATGAAGCAGGATGAGTGGCAGTTATATTGATGAAACTGTATCTAATCTACAGGATTAGGTTGTATCTAGGGCCAATCTCTTTGAGATATAAAAGAAATTGAACAAGTGAGCAGAGATGGAAGAAACTGACCACTGCCATGAAAGTAGAAGCAGGAGCAGAGAGAGTCCTTTGGATCTGAGGTCCCTATGCTGACAACCTCCCAGATCCAGGGGAATATCCATGCGTAGGCACATGTGGATCTCCAAGGAACTAGGCACACAGATATTGAAAGGACACAAAAAATTTCCTGCAAAGCGAAAAGACAGAAAGCTTTTCCCTAGTGCAAGTACTCTGATTTCAGACTTCTAGCCTCTTAAGCTCTATGAAAATACATTTCTGTTTGTTGAAGTAAAAAAATAAAAAAAAGAGGCAGTTGTGAGAATAGAACAAGGGAATGAGTACAGCATGATTTAAAATCAAGAAAGGTGGGTGTCAGGTACCTCTCCCCATGTTTATTCAATGTGTATGCTGAGCAAATAATCAAAGATGCTGGATTATAAGAACAAGAATGTGGCATCAGGATAGGGGGAAGGCTTAACAACCTTCAATACACACATGATACAACCTCTAGCTGAAAGTATGGAGGACATGAACATTTGTGGATAAGGATCAAGGATTGTAGCCTTCTGTATCAACCACAACTCGATGTAAAATGTCCCCAATTCTCACAACTGGACGAATAGATAGCATCATGATCAATGGAGAAGTGCTCAAGAGTTGTCAAGAGTCTTGGCTAGCTTGGATCGACAGTCCATGCTCATGGAAACAGCAGTTGAAATATTAAAAGTTGGGCTTTATTGGGTAAATATGCTGTCCAGGACCTTTTAAAATACTGAAAAACAAGGATGCTATTTTGAGGACTAAGGTATGCCTCACCCAAGCCCTGATGTTTTCATTGTCCTCATGTACATGTGATAGTTGGCCATTGAATAAGAAGGCAGAAGAAAAATCAGTGTATTTGAATTTTGATGCTGGAGAAGAATATATAAAGTACCATGAAGAGCTAGAAGTATGGCCAGAGTGATTTAGAGGCAAGCATTGCAAGGCTTTGTCTTACATACTTTGGATATATTGTCAGAATACAACAATCTCTAGAGAAGAACATCATGCTAGATAAAACAGAGAGACAACAAAAAAGATGAAGGCCTTTAAGATGATATGACACTGTAGCTGCAACAATGGGCTCAAACATAGGAAAAATGGTTAGGATGATGTGTTAGTCTGGGTAGACTAGAGAAAAAAATTCATAGAGACTCATATATGAATAAGAAAGAGCAATTGAATACAAGAGCAATTGAATATTGAGAAAACATCTTAGCCCAGGCCAGATGAAGTCTGGAAATCCAGTATTAGCCCATATGTCCAATACCAATCTACAAAGTCCTCTTCAGTCACTTGAAACACACACAATGAGGCAGGAAGGTTACAGACCAATGGGTTGGAAGTCTTGTGGATCCAGTGGTATTGCAAGCATCTTAGCACTGGAATGGTTCTCTATGTGGCTTCTCTGTTTCTAGGAGTCTGATTGCATCAGGGTAGGTCCATGGGTCTACTTCCAGCTCCCAAGACATAGCAACATGGGTCTTGTTCATAGAGTGTCTCTCAGGGATGAACAGAGAGGTAGATGTGTCTGCCACCTCCAAGGAGGAAAATGCAGGAATTCCCAGAGGCCTGATTGGCTATGATCCAATTGACAGTCTTTCACTCTTAATCCTCTCAAATCCCAAATTGGCACCACGTTATGTAACTACCACAGATGGTATGGGACGGATCAGGGTTTCCCTCTAGTGTGCATTAGGTCATGAGGGGTTGAAACTAACCTAATAGCACCTAGCAGCAAGAACAGGAACATCACAACCTTGCCTCATTAACATCCTATGGGCTTGTATTTATAATACATAGGATAATTACATCAGATTACAAGATTCTGGGTAATTACGTCATACGAAAAACCATGGCCAAACAAGCTGACATGTATTTTGAGGGAATACAATTCTATCCATCACAATTCATTTAAAATAGCTATCATAATGTTACCAAGGTAATTTTTTTTGTTTATTTGTTTTTTGGGTATCACTGCCTCAGGTGGTCATGGGCACTATCCAGTGCTGCTCCTGAGAGCCGCTGCTGGATTTGAACCACCAAGCCCGTGGGCCGCAGTGCCGTACTCAACCACTTATGCCATCGGGGCTCAGCCCTACCAAGGTAATTTTTATACTTTCTTTGAGTTATGGCAAAATACCATAAATTAGACAAATTATGATGATTTCTTAGTTTCCCCTCCCCCCCCAACATATATTTTTTTTAAATAATGAAGGTAGTTAGTGATATTTATTTTACTCCACACAATCCTGGGAAGTTTTAGCACAAAGCTTAATTTATAGTAGATAGGGTAAATTATTTTTTGCCTGGATAAATTCTGACATCCTCAAAACCATATTTATGAAGACCCCATTGAAGGTATTGAAATATGCTCAATACTGGGATGAGAAGGAAAATCAAACCCATTGTAGCGAGCAAGAGTTTAGTGAGCAGGAGGGTAAAAAGAAGCATTAGACAGAAGAGGGAGAGAGTATCTTTGGGTGACAGAAAGAAAATACTTATGAATAAAGTGAAAAGTTTGTATTAAGAACCAAAGAAAATGGAGAGTAAATGTAAGTATTCAAGGGAAATTAAGTAAATATATTTGGTACGCACTTGAAGATTATAAGTGAAGAAAGGAAACCGATCTTACTGTCTGATGATAGCGAATGTGGGGTAGGTTTGTAAAACCACTGTAATTAACCTTCAGACACGGCTCTGCCTTTTTGAGATGTTCTAGTAGATACACGGTACTCTAAAGGCTACCTCTCAACAAACTAACTTCTTGAGATATCTAGTTCTTTATTTTTGTACAAAATCTATCAAAGTTGGTATATTTGGGGTGGAAAAACTCAAATCAACTAAGTCTCTGAGATTTCATTTTTATGATCAGAAATGTAGAGGTTCTGGAGATAATTTGACCACATTCTAGGTGTTCATATATACCCGGGTTACACAGATCAGGAGTAGTAAGTCTCAAGGACACAAACTGGAAACAGTGGATTAGCTCATTCAACACTTAAATGAAACCTTTTCTATCCCCAAAATTGGCCTTGTACAATGAAACCATACAGAACACAAATACAGTTATTTTTAATTACTGATTTTTGTGACCTATGGGATATATAGTACCCATTTACATTTTGAGCCACTTATTTTTCTTGAAAAGGTTGAAACATGGGACTATTGTGACAATGGTACTTAACTGGGCAGTGTTTTATCATGTGATACATAGAGTCACGTGGATTGGGATTCACTTGACAGCATCAAACAACAAATTTCATGAGGAGAGACTGATTCTACTATGATCGATTTTGTGAATCTGAAAAAGTCAGCCTGAATATGACATCAGAACTGGAGGCAGGTATATTTGCAATATTCCATATGCCGATGACACAGATTTGTTTGCTGAAATTGAGGAGGACCTGAAGCACTGGATCATGAAGAAGAAGGACTAAAGTCTTCAATAGGGATTATAACTCAATGTAAAGAAGGCTGAAATCCTCACAATTGGACCAATAGGTAATGTTAAGAAAATCATAGAAAAGATTGATCTTGTCACAGATTTCATCTTGCTTGGATCCACAACCAATGCTCAGGGAACAAATGGCACATTGTATTATGTAAGTCAGTAGCACAAGACTGCTTTACAATTTTGAAAAGCAAAGACGTTACTTTGTGGATTAATTTGTACCTAGTCCAGCCCAGCCCATGGAATTTACAATTGCCACGTATGCATGTGAAAATTGGACATCGAATAAGGAAGACTGAATAAAAATCGATTCATTTGAATTGTGGTGCTAAACAGGAAAATCGAATATACCATGGACTGCCAAAATAACAAACAAATCAGTCTTCATGCATTTTGGGACATATCAAGAGGGACTAGTTCCTACAGAAATATGTCATGCTTAGTAAAATAAGTAGTGGAGAAGAGGAAGACCTTGGATAAGATGGATTGATTTAATAGTTGCTTTGATGGTTTCAAGCATGTGAATAATTTTTTAGCTAGCACAGGGCTGGGTAGTGTTTTGTTCTGTAGTACATAAGGTGGTTATTAGTCAGAACTTACTGAACACACCTGACAACCACAGAGGTATAGTTCAGGATCCCGGGTAAGGAAGTGCTTGTGCACTGAAAAACGAGTCCCAAATATATATAGTGAAGAATAGAAGATTCTGATTATGTCAGCAAGTTAGAAAAAATGTTTTAAAAGTTGGAGAGGGGGTGCAGGGTATGGGAAGAAGAAAAATACCTTCCAATAGTAGAGATTTAGGCCTGAATTTTAGAGAGAATTTTGGTACAGATAAAGATCTCTATACTTCACCAATCTCCCCATATCCTCTGTTAATAATACGGCAACTTGCATTCTCACATTTTCTGTTGTGTTTTTCTTCTCCCTCTAAAACTGTAATGTCGACCTTCTCTTTTCCTCATAGATGATCGATATCCTTATCTTTATCACATATGTTCACTCTACTTCTGGAGTGGGCCCTTTCCTGTCCCAGTTTGGAGATTTCATGTAGGCTACACTGTTGTAGTCCTTTTGGCCTTCCTATGATTACATTTCACTCATCTGCTACCTAACTCAGCAACATGTTACTAGTTTGAGCAGCTTTTTTCAGGAATAAGGCATATCCAATTGACTATTGAGAATCATCAAACACTCCACTACTTCTCTCTCTCTCTCTCTCTGTCTCTGTCTCTCTGTCTCTGTCTCTCTCTCTCTCTCTTTCTGCCTTCCTCTGTCTCTCTCTGTCACACACACACACACACACACACACACACACACACACACACACCAACACATGCATGCAAAGTCCATACCGTGCAAATTTAAGCATCAATTGTGATTTGGGTGTCTGATAGTCCTTGTCACCTAATTTTATGGCTAATATTTTATGCGGGCTTTGGTTTTGCCATCTAGTTACTCTGCCCAGCTTTAGATCAGCATTCATATACATTGTCTCTCAGGCATTTAGTCACAATGTACTTATCTAACTGACAAAATGTTTAAATATAAATGTGTGGAAGAAATTAGAATCTAGTCTATTCGTCCTACACTATGTGTTTTTTTTAACTCCATATAGTATAGGCATCTCACAGAAGTCAAATATGATTTGTTTATGTATTACTTAGGGTGACACTGATGTAGAATGATAAATAATTTTGTAGCAAATTGCAAAGGGGAGGGCTTCTCATTTAATATCATGAGCTGATTTTTAAAATTTTAATACAATATTTTATTCAATAGTAATTAAAATCATTATCTCTTTAGCTTTAGTAACTATCAGTGAGAACAGAAGTACTATATAAGAAAATTCCACTGTAATGTGTTCATACTACTGAATATAATAGTATTCAGAATCTGCAGGAGCTTTTAGAAGCAATATTCTCAAATATAACAAAGGATCTGATACTGAAAGGAATATGTTATTTCTGGAAGAGTTTTCCTCATCTTCTAGATTATTGTAAATATACTTCTGATTCAATTTTTTAGTATTTCCTGTGGTATAATGCTGAGATAGGTAAAAGTTCTTCTTATATTAAAGAAAAAAAAATCATTGAGAAAACATCAGGATTGGTGTCAATTTCTGGGAAAACAATCAAAACTCAATGTGTTTTTAACATGAGTACAGTATTTCCTCCTTCAGTTGTTGCAAAGTTACATCAAATTGATCAATAAAATAGCATTGACTTTTTTAGTATCTTGACCTTGCTTCGAGGTGATGTACTTGCCAAAGAGTGTATTTTTTAAAGTTGTTTTTTTTCTCTCTCCCAAATAAGAACTGCTAAATCACATCAATTTTATCCGCCTGTGTTAGTCTGGGTAGACTAGAGAAACAAATTCAAAAACACGCCTATGGATATAAGAGAGTTTTATACAAAGGGTAATTATACATTGAGAAAACATCCCAACTCAGTCTGGTCCAAGGTCCTAAGTCTGATATTAGCCCATAGGTCCAGCAGCGATCTACAAAGTCCTTCAGACGCACGAAACATACGCAATTACACCAAATGCAGGACTATCACAAGTCTTTGTGATAAAGTAGAAAGTCTTTGGATCCAGTGACATTGTAAGCACTCTGCGGTGACAGGAGTCTCCGCATGGTTTCTCTAGGTTCGTTTTTCTTGCTGCATCAGAGTAGATCCATGTGGCTTCTCCTCAGGGCTGTCTCACAGGGAGCCAGCCTAGTCAATCGAGTCTCTCAGGCAGTGAATGTTGTCAGCAGAAAGTCTCTAAGGAAGTGAACCCAGAAAGATAATCTCTCCTGACTCCAAGAGGGAAGTTCCAAATTTCCCAGTATTCCCAGGACAGTGCCATGCCCACACAGAGGTCTCATTTGCTCTCTCCAGATTGACAGGCTAGATTCCACCCCTACACTCTTAATCCTCAAATTAACACCAGATTAGGTGAGGGCCACACTGCAGATAAGGTGACTGATCAGGAAAGTGAAAAAACATATGTATTTAACTCTCCAAATTAAAATATCTTCTGTCTATACCAACCACAACTTACATGGACACACTTTGTAACCTTATTTTTTTTTTTTTTTTTTTTTTGTGGGCATCACTGCCTCTGGTGGTCGTGGGCGCTACCCAGCCGCCGCTGGATTTGAACCGCCAAGCCTGCGGGCTGCAGTTCCGCACTCAACCACTTACGCCACCGGGGCTCAGCCCTGTAACCTTATTTTTAAAGACAAAAAGAAAGAAAAAAACTAAAGAGCAAATGGATCTGAAAACAAAGGGGGCTAGGTACTTTGACCAGAGTAACCGCATTGTTGTGAAATAGTCATGCAATGCAATGCAATTGAGAATTTATTTTTGTTTCGTTTTATTTGTTAATTTATTTTTAAAGATCATTTTGTTGGGGGCTCTTACAGCTCTTATAGCAATCCACACATCAATTGTATCAAGCATATTTGTACTTATGTTGCCATCATTATTTTCTAAGCATTTACTTTCTATTTGAGTTCTTGATATCAGCTCTTCTTTTTTCCCCTCTTTCCCACCCTCATAACCCCTTGATAAATTATAAATTATTATTTTAATATTTTACACAGACTTCTGTCTTCTTTTCCCCATGGTTTCTATTGCTTGTCCCACTTGGGTGTGGGTGTGTGTGTGTGTGGACATGTGTCCATCATTGTGATGGGTTCCCCCATCCTTCCCTTGTCCCTCTCCCCTTCCTCCTACCCTCCTGGTATCGCTACTCCTATTTCTATTCCTGCAGGGGTTACCTGAATTGGAGTCCGTGTTTCATTAGCTCTTCTCTATATCAGTGCACAGGCTCCAGTCTAGCCTGAAGTGGAAGGCTGGTTATTATGAGGAGATAAAGCTTCAAGGAACCAGATGAATATTGTGTTTCCTGGGTGCTATACCGCCCTCTGGTTGGCACATCCCTTCCTTGTGACCCTTCTGGGACTGGATGCCCCTTTGTCTACAGATCAGCTTTGGGTATTACTCTGAGCCCACTCTTTTCAATAATATGTTTTCATTTGTTTGGGATATTCTGATGCCTCTTTCCTGATCCTGTTGACACCTCGTGGTTGCACAGACTGGTGTGTTTCTTCCATGTGGGGTTTTTGCTTCTCTGCTAGATGGCCACTTGTTTACTTTCAATCCTTTAAGACCCCAGATGCTATATCTTTTGATAGCCAGGCCATCAGCTTTCTTCACCACATTTGCTAGTACACCTATTTTGTGCTAGGAGATATTGGCAGAAGAGTGAACATCACAGAATACCAGGTTGATAGAACAAAGTTGTCTTGTGTTGAGTGAGGGCTTGAGAAGAGGACCAAAGTTCACCCCCTACTTCAATGTGTTGCCATATAAATATATGTACATATGTCAATACCTCTATTTTTATCAATTAATATATTTACATATTTACATAACTATGTTTATTACTGTATCCATAGCTTCGCTTCCTAGATCTTTCCTCTACTTTCTTTTATCTTTTCCTGGTCCCACCCTCATGCTTACCCTTCTTCTGCCTCTTAGCTATCTATGCCTTTCAGCTAGACAGCTGTTGCTCCAACACCCCCAGGATCTCTATGTCCTCCTTCCTGTTCATTTTAATTTCCTAGTTGTTTCCTTGTCTATGTTGTTGTTTTCACCACTCCCTTCCCCGACTCCTCCCTCAAGTCCCTTAGGAACCATTGGTGCTATTGCTTTCTCCTCATGCCTACCTTATATAGGAAGGCAAACCAACAATAATGGAGACAAGACAAAAAAAAAGATTGGATAAAAAGAGAAAAGGAAAGAAAAACAACTAGCAAAAAAAAAAATCTGCGAAGGCACACATAATTTCAAGTCTCCCGCTAACCTTAATTCCCACCTCCCCATTTGCTTTGGGCATTTTGTGAACTTCCCCTTCAGCCTGGTCTATATTGGGAGCTCCACTAGGGACCTGGGACTTTGGTCACTCCTCTTGCTCCTCTGTTATGTTCCTATCTTCTTCCACCACCTCACTGCGGTGTGTTCAGACCAGACTCACACCTGCTGTGTGTCTCCAGAATTATCCACTGTTCTGGTATGCTCCAGCAAGGGGATATCATGTCTCAAGCTGTTGTTGGCCCGACAGCCAGCCGTCTCTGAGCTTTAGCAACTCCAGGCAGGGATGTCATCCTCAGGCCTTGGTATGCCAATATGGCATGTCTACCCTCACTCCCTTTTTCCTTCTTAGTTTGCTTCCATGTGGGTGTGATCGGCCAGCCCCTTTACACAACCTATAGGTTTCGAGTTGTCCTCTGTAGCACATACTTCTAGGGAGGGGATCAGTTTGACTCTGATTGGGGCTGGTTCTGTAGACCTCTCTGTTCATGAATTCTCCATGTGGTTACATTGTCCACAAGGTTTGGTTGTGGTTGTGGTGGGATCTGCATGTATACTTCGATTTCGTTGGAGAAATAAACAGTACTCTCCCCTTGGGTAGGTTAGTGGCTTGCTTCCCCAGAAGACTTGATTTTTTAATGGTGGTCAAGTAATATTTTATTTAATGAAATAGAGACTCTCGCTCCTGAGAAAGGGGACAGGAAGTCCTTGTGTTGTCTCTACTTCCTGAATCAGTTCTCCAGGCTATGTTTCCTTTCTGTGTAAGATAGCTGCTCTTGGAGTTTGCAGGATTTGAATGTTTGTTTGAATGCGAGTAGGATGCACCTTGCATTCAGGTCCGACTTACCGTAAGGATTCATTGACTGTAGAGTATGTAGCAGTGCAGGATTGCTCCTAGCATGGTGGGTCAGCGCTAAGAATCACTAACCCAAGGTCAGCAGGTGGAAAACTCCAGCCATTCCTCTGGAGGATTAGGCCTTCTACTCATGTACAGATTTGTAATCTCAGGAGCATAAAGGGGCAGATGTACTCTGTCCCATAGGGTCACTATGAGTCTGAAATCAACTCTGTATAGCAGTGATTTCTAGTCTTTTTTTTCTTCTTTCTCAAAAGCAAGTAGCTAAAGTAGCCTTTCTGCTTGGCTACTTGAAGTCCAGATCTTAGCACCTTCCACTATTTCCATCAAGGTGTCTCATGTCAGATATCTGGAAGTTTTAAGGGATTTGTTAAATATTTATTAATTATTTCAAACATTGTAATGACGGTTTTGATTATAATTAATTTCTTACTGCTATAAGTACCAGTTGTCAGTAACAATATTCTTAAAACTGTTAATTTCCTGCTAAGAATCTAAGCTGGGGAAAGAATCAGTCTTTAGTAAAGTCAACATCTAAAGCAGCATTTCTCCATCTGTGGGCCATAATCCCTTTGGAGGCCGAACGGCCCTTTCACAGGATTCGCTTAAGACCATCGGACAACACATGAGCTGTTCATTGAACTTATAACAGTTCTACAGTGAGAATTGATTTCTCTACAATGCCAGTTACAAAATTCTAGATCAAGTGTTTGCAGTCATTTCCTGTTCTGTCTGAGACTGTACTGAGCCTTTTTCTCCATTTCCAACAACATATCTTTGTGAATCAGACTTTTCCAGCTTGGTGGTTATCAAATCTAAATACAGAAGTAGATGTTGTGAAAGATGATCTTCATTGTGCTCTTGCAAAGACTGCTCCAAGAATTTTTGACATGGTGAGAAAGAAGCTATGTCACATTTTCCACTGATGTTGGCTTTTTATGCATACTGTCACAAAGTGTAGCAGTGTGATTTACTGTTGTTATAGTCAGAATATTACTCATGCTACACCATGCTTCAAGACAAAAATCTCATTTATTTGTAATTAGAAATAAATATTTCACAATATAGAATTATATATTATATTTGTGATTAATAACTATGCTTAAGATTCAATTTGTAACATATCATATATTTACATTATGATTCATAAAAGTACCAAAATTCAAGTTACGAAGTAGCAATGAAACAATTTTATGATTGGGTGTCATCACATGAAGAACTGTACTAATGGGTCATGGCATTAGGAAAGTTGAGAACCACTGATCTAAAGGGTATTGAAGACATATTTCAAAACAGCAAATTATGGAAAGCATCTGAATTGTTGAATCAGTTTTTAGTGGCCACCAGTTGTTTTTCAGAATCAATGTGTTTATATTGTGGTGCTGGCAAAAAATTTTGTAGTATCATGGACTTGCAAAAGTACAAACAACTCTGTCCTGGCAGAAGAACGCTGTTTAGAGACAAGGCTGAGGAGACGTCATCTTACGTACTTTGGACATGTTATCAAGAAAGGTCAGTTTCTGGAGAAGGATATCAAGATTGCTAAAAAGAGGATGGACCTCAAGGAGATGGGTTTACCCAGTGGCTTCAACAGTGGACTCAAGTTTAAGAACAAATGGGCACTTAGGAATGGGCAGGGTTTCTTTCTGTTGAGCATGGGATTGCTATGGTTTGCAATCACTGAATGACACCGAGCAGCATAACAACAGTCTCTAACGCATTATTAGGTCAACAGTTAAATCACCTTACCAAAGAAATCTTGACACTAGAAATGCATATTTCCCTTAAAAAATAAAAGCACAGCCCATTGAACAGATGACTATGTTTCCATGTTGGTTATTGTGCGTTGCTATCAAATTGACTTTGAGCCACAGGCACTCCATGGAACAGAGTAGAAATACCCTGGAAGGTTTTCTACGGTGATTGTGAGCCAGAATTGACTCCTGTATTTTTTTCTTGGGGCAGCATCACTCTCTCCGGTGGTGGGAGTAGGAGGCCCAGCCCCACTGCTGGAATTGAACCTCCGTCCCAGTGGGTCACAGTCCCGTGCACAACCACTACGCCACCGGGGCTCAGCCCTTACTGTATTTTTTTGGATCATAAGACACATCCAGGTTTTAGAGCAGGGAAACAAGAAAAAAGTATTCTGAACCAAACATATCAGTATACTAAAATATTTATTAAAATAAAGAAAACTACAGTAATATTTAATAGTCTAACCTTAAGAACTGTCATCACTTTCATTAAAAATGAGGAAAGACTTAGAGGCATGCACTTGCCAATCATGTCACCTGACTGACATGGAGACTCCAGAAGGTGAGACCTTCCCTGAACACAGAGCAATCCACAGCATGCACACAGCAGTGGACAGTAAGTGGGCACATGGGACCATAAAATGTTCTGAGGCAGCACATCTTCAACCATAAGATGTACCCTCACTTTCCCCCCACTTATGGGGAGAAAAGAGTATGTCTTCTGGCCCGACAAATATGGCATATAGCATGAGATTTGGTCTTGAAGGGTAGGTCTTATAGATACAAATTGAATCTTGAACTTTTATTCATCAATATATGAGTACTTAGCTTGGCCTCATTCCAACTGTATTGAGGCATAGAAAAAAAGTGAAAATAAAAACTTCCCCTTTCTGTTTTTCCCTACACTTTAAACAAAGAAAAAAATCAGCCATTTCTCTCAAAATCAGATAAAAGTGTATATTACAAATACAGAGTTGGGAGTGTGGATAAACAACCAACAAAGTAAATTCTTTGCACCACTTTAGCTCAATGAAGATGAAGTTGTCCAAATTAAAGTATGATTATGTGGTCCACTATTTATTAGCTGTTATGTTCCCTTAGTAACAATAACTACTAGTATTCCTGTTAGTATTTTAAAAAATATTTGAGAGTCTGTGGTATTAACCTGTTTATCTCTACACATGAGAAATCCAAGGACACTGAAGTGGGAAAATCTATTTCAAAAGACCTCTATCAAAGGAAATACATCATTATGAGGATAAAGTTGTGCCTGACCAAAGTCATGGTATTTTCAGCCATCTTATATGCATATGTAAGCTGGACAATGAATGAGAAAAACTGAAGAATTGATACATTTGAATTATGGTGTTCTATAGGAATATTGAAATTAAAGCAGATTGCCAGAAGGGCAAACAAATCTGTTGTAGAAAAAAGTATAGCCAGAAAGTTTCTTAGGAACCAGGATGGTGAGAATATGTTTCCTATATTTTGGATATGTTATGTTAAAGGGCCATTCCCTGGATAGAAATGTCGTCCTTGGTCAACTAGAGTCTCAGCCAGAGAGAGAGAGACTTTTAGTGAGATGGGCTGACCACTGGCTGCCACAATGGGTTCAAACATAGCAAGGACTATGAGGACGGCAGGCCAGTGCTGTCTTCTGTTGGGTGGCTGTACGTTGGAACTGACTTGATAGCACCCAATGACAAAAAAAAAAAAAGATGAGAAATTAAATTTATTTTCTATACAGCCAATCCCAGGCAATATTTCTGTTACAGAACTACTTGGGAACGGAAACATCAGTCTGATTGATAATATTGTCTATATTACATTCAAAATCAAGCAATCTTAAATACAATATATACCATATGTACTAGAGTATAAACCAAACCGAATATCAGTCAAAGCACCTAAATTACCACAAGAACTGCATTAAAAACATGTGCAATAAACTTGACTTATACTTTACCCCGTATCAGACTCAGGATACAAACATTTTATTTCGGTTCAATTGAAAATGTACCCAAATTAAAATTGAGATTTGGGAGGTAAACTCATTCTGGTCCACCAATAACTTGCTAAGTGATCTATGCCAGTTACTTTGTCTGTTTGTTTGTTCAAACTATAAGGAAGAATAAACTAGATGATCTCTAATGACTTGCCCACTTCTACATTGTCTAGGAATTTTTTGATGTTTGCTAAACATTTGAAGACAGCCACTATCTAGACTTCAAGAGGGCCTTGGATATACCATGTAGGCTATCTTTAGGTTAACAAAAGCAGGGACACTGGTGGGATAGTGGTTACACTTTGAGCTGTGATGTCCCTCAGCTCCACGGTTTGAAAATACCAGCAGTGCCATGGGAGAAGGGGCTTTCTACTTCCTTAAAGAATTAGTCTTAGAAAGTCACAAGGGTAGGTCTAGCATGCTCTTGAGGTTAGTTTTGACTCCATGGCTGTGAATTGGTTTGGGAAAGTTTTAGGTGAAAAGATATTTCTGAATGGTAAGGACTTAGGGCGTGCTATGATTAACAATGCACTTTTAGACATTAATTTTTTTTTATGCATCACTGCCCTCTGGTGGTGGGAGTAGGAGGCTCAGCCTTTGCTCCTGGGAGCTGGAATTGAACCTCCATCCTAGTGGGCTGCAGTTCCGCGCACAACCACTACGCCACCAGGGCTCAACTTAGACATTAATTTGACTAACTTCTGTATTTCCTAGAAATGGATGAAGGTATACTGTTTGTCACCTTCAGCCCCTGAGGACCATGTTTTCCTTGGTTATGAGGTATGTTGTTCGGTGCCTTGGTGTCAATTCTCACTCATAGGGAAACACTGACCCTCTTGTGTCATTCTTATTGTTATGTTTAAGTCCAGTGCTGTAGCACCACCAGCCCCGCCCCCCTATCCCCCCCTACCCCCC